>ML787962.1:346067-361284 GCA_009831015.1 Picea engelmannii | reverse complement strand
GTTGGATTTCATCACCAACTAGCGACTTCAGAATAGGAAGGTATTGTTTGCTTGGTTTTTATTCCTAGATTTTACTAGCGAGTGTTGTTTGTTTACGTAGTTGGCCATATATGTTTTCTGTAGATTTTTTGGTTGTGCCAACATAGACCCTCCCCGTCGTTCAAGCAAGGTACAGGGACTTCCACCAGAAAACATGGACGATTCTACCCCTATACCCCCTCACACATCAGAGGGCTCTCCTCAACAGAGTGAAGTCCAGGATACCAACCTAAAAAAAGAGGAAGATTAAGCCTCTTTGGAAATTTTCTGAATTATTTCCGATTCTATGGAATCTTTCTGCATCCCTTCTAGATATGAAAGATGTTTTCTCTGGATGAATTCTGTCAGGGAACTTGTTGTTGTTTCTTATGGAACTCTAACCGGACCTTTTGGAGTCGACGATCCTTTCTGTACTACTGACATAGTTAGAATCCCACCTCATATGGTATGAGACCTTTATGGCTCAGGGGCAGGAGCAGTACACCCGCCATCCCTGAGCTACCTGAGATGTATGTAGCCCTCATAGTCTCCCTAGGTCTTGTTTCCAGTACAACTGCCTATCTCTTTGCTAGCTCTGAAGCCCAGTCAGTTAGCCCTAGTTCAACCATCCCTTTTGAAATGGCCCACTCTACAATCCTTCCTTGTTCTATGACTATTCCTTCCGAGAATATAGTGGTTAACAATTCTCCCATTGGTACACCATGTTCCACTATACCCACCCCTTCTCTTCCTCTTGGGTATCATGATTTGAATGCTTTTCTTCCATCCATACCCAAATTCCATCTAAAGTACTACCTGGGTATAATACCTCTGCTAGTTATGTTCCCATGCCTTCCCAAGTCCTCTCTGGAGGGTCTTATCCACCTCTTCATGGCGGATATGAACCTAGTGGCTCCAATCCAATTGGTATCACTCATCATCTACTCACTTCCAGTTACCAGATTCCCACTGGGGGGCAATCTTATGCCAGGGGGAAACCTTGATCTGGGTGTCATTCTCAAATTGGGGTGCCTCCTCCTTATGGAGGCCATTCTCAGGTTGGAACTTATAATTCACAATCTATACCGAACACGTCAAACTTGTTAGCTCACCTTTGGAACCTTCAAGAAAACCCACAACCCTCTCGGGGAAAACCTTCTCAAACCAGTGTTTCAGTACCCCCGAACTATGGTCAAACATATCCGGGTTCTTTGAATCTCACTTGGGGCATGAATGTTTAGTCCAGTACTCCTTTCCAAGGGAACATCCCTAACCAATCCAACCCCATGGGCTACATGCCTCCACACCAATAACCGATTCTGTCGGGATCTTCGCATTATATGCAAACTTCTTACAGTCCTATTGGTATACCAACGGGGCTTCCTCCCCAAAGTCACCAGTATCCTCATGTGAATAGACAGTTACCCTTTTTGGCCACTTTGGACCTCCCCGATCTGTCTAGAATTTTGAATGAACCTATCTGTCACTCTCCTCATTGGCCTGTCATACCAGCCAAACTACCATCCGACATTCCTAAGTTCAATGGTAAACCTAGAGAGGACCTAAAAAATCATGTCATGACTTTCCACCTTTGGTGTTCATCCAACTCTTTGATGGATGACTCCAGTCGGCTACGTCTTTTTTAATGAACTCTCACGGGTTCAGTCATGAAGTGGTATATAGAATTACCACGAGGCTTGTTCACCGATTTCAATACCCTAGCTATGGATTTTCTCACTCACTACTAGTTGCCAATCCGTTATGAAATGAGGACCGATATTTTGAGTTCTTTCAAGCAAAGTAAAGCCACTCATATCTTTGATCACATTCATGAGTGGAGACGAAGACATCGTCTAATCAAACTCGATCTTATCGATCAGTGATTGGCATAATGGTTCACAAAATCCTGCATGAATGACATATCTAAAGACATTTCTATGGGTGGAGTTGTCACATAAGAACAGGTGATCAGTCATGCCCAGTATATCGATCTCGTTTATTCACAAATGGGTACTCTTTATGATCTTCTCCTTGATGTGCCTCGTCCTTCTACCATGACCACCTCAACGACCCCATCATATTCTCATGCCATTTATGGTGTCATAGGTACTTTACATTCTCAAATTCATTCTACACAGACCTCTCACACCACGCCCAAATCCCATGCTTCTAATGCTCAAACTACTCTGATGCCCACCCCTCCCACCGGTAAAACTTTAGAAGTGAACGTCGTTCAATCGACTCCTACCAGTAAGAATAAATCTAAAAAATGGAAGGGTAGGAATAAGGAGGATAAGAGTAACAACCCGCAATCTGATAAGGCCAAGACACAACCTACTGAGGATAAGGATAAATGCAAACCTTGCTATCCTTGCCTTATCTGTGGTGATGATCACTACACGAAGGATTGTCTGAGACGTGCTAAGGTCACAAAGTTCCTCCAAGGGACCCCAAAACCTCCTACCCCTTCCATCTTGTCTCAACCCTTCCCTTCTCAACATAAATATCAATTGGTCATCCATGATCAAACTTCTTCCTCCACCACCTCCTATGTACTTATGTGTAATGGTGATTCTAGGAAGAATGACATCACACTTACCAACCATGCCAAAGATTATTCTTCCTCTAAGGAGAAAGTTAATGATATACCACCTTTGTTGGTTCAACAATGTCCTTCGGCTCCACATTCCAATGTTCCTCTTCGTATCGAATGACCGAACCCTGATACAGTCCTTCTCCCTCCTCCCAAGGGCATGGTTCAAAAGTCTACTTTCAATCCTCATGCATGTGCTGCCCAGAACTACAGTATAGTAGAAGCTCTGGGACAAGCACCATCTGCAATGTCAGCCCTCGAAGTCCTTTAGAGTTTTCCTACACAATGGAAGGAACTATTGAAATCTATCGGTGGAATCGACCCTATGGATACAAATTTAATAATCTTTAACTTGGAAGACCACATTCCAAGGTTACCCCCTCAACTTGCATTTCAAATACAAGTTGTTGTCTCCGACAAGAACATTTGTATAATAGTTATTGATGAGGGTGCCTCGACGTGTGTCATGTCCATTGTCTGCTGGAAAGCCATCGAATCTCCTCCCTTAACTTAATCACACAACACTCTCAAAGCCTTTAATGGCTCTGGCTTTAAACCCTACAGTGTCCTCCCTTCGTTGCCTATTACGTTAGAAGGAAAAATAGTCAACGTTGAAGTTGAGGTCTTTGATGCTCCTCTTGATTACAATCTTTTACTTGGTTGTAGTTGGATCGATTCCATGCATGCAATCATGTCTACTCTTTTCCATATCGTGCGCTTTCGACATCAAGGAAAAGTAATTACAGTAGACCAACTAGCCTTCTTTAACTCCAACACACGTACCAGCAACATACCTTTCATAGATAAGACACCCCTTGAGTACGAGAATGTCAGTGTGGGTCTACTCAAAGATTCCACTATGATGGGTACGTTTCCAATCCCACCACCTCTGGTTGCCTCGATCAACATGATTTCCACATCCATTCGTGAAACCCGTTCATCTTCTGATCCATGGCTAATACCCAAACCTAGTGATTATTCACGCTATGGTGACCAAATACCTTTAAGTCCGATTAAATCTGCCTATCAAGCCATTCAATTGGCATCCCCCTCTACCCCCTCTCTCGGTGATTCATCTCCTCATCCTTTTTACATGATTTTTCCCACAGATGAGATGATTATGTCGATTATGTCTATGGAGGACACTCCTTGGGACGATGGACATCATTGTTCCATTATATTCCTAGAACAACACACCCTCGAGAGTTACCAACAGATTTAGAGTCTGTCGACCGTTGTCGTCATTTCTTTTATTCCTGATTCTACACATGATTTCTATACGAAGGGAACTTAAGTAATATTTCACCCACGGTCCCCCTCGACATCTCTATCAAACCTGGAATTGTTGAAAATGTCCATATCAGAGCTTCTTGTTCCACCCAGGAGGTTGTCACATATAAGTCACTTTTCCAATAATTTTGTGACATCTTCACGTGGAGCTACGAAGAGATTCCCGGCATTGACCATGATATTGTTGTACATGAAATTAAGATATACCCAGGCGAAAAACTCGTTCGGCAAAGACTTCGTCCGGTCCACCCCCGTAAAGCGACTTTTATTAAGCTTGAAGTTGAAAAACTTCTTAAATCCGTCTTTATTTATCCAGTGGCTTTGACTGATTGGGTATCCAATCTAGTTCCGGTTAACAAGAAACAAGGTACCATCCATGTATGTCTTGATTATAGGGATATCAACAAAGCTTGTCCTAAGGAAAACTTTCCTACCCCTTTCATTGACCAAATCATCGACGATTGCACCGGAAGTGAAATCTTCTCTTTGATGGACAGTTTCTACGGATATAATCAAATCAACATCTTACCCATGGATCAACACAAAACCTCTTTTATTTGTCCTTGGGAAACATGTGCCTACCAGAAACTGCCCTTCAATTTAAAGAACGTCGGTGCAACGTTTCAACGTCCTATGTCTTATGATTTCCATGATATTAAGAACATTGTACAACCATATTTAGATGACCTACCAACACAGTCCATGCATTGTAGTGATCATCCGACCCACCTCCAAGCCATTTTCCTTCGCTGTCAGTTCTATCGTATACGCTTAAACCCACACAAATGTGTCTTTTGTGTGGAGTCTGACCGACTCCTGGTTTTTATTGTGTCACATCATGGGATCGGGGTAGATCCTTTGAAGGTTGAAGCAATCCTCAATCTCCCTCCTCCTTCCTCACATCACCAGATACAAAGTTTGCAAGAGAAGGCAAACTTTCTATGTCATTTTATCCCAAACTACGCTGAGCTAACACTTGGATTTACTCGACTAATAAATAAAGGCTCTGAGTTTGTATGGGACACCACTGCTAACAAATCCTTCGACGCTTTAAAATTGACTTTAACCCGTACCCCACTACTTTTCTCGCCCGATTATAGTCGAGATTATTTCCTTTACCTCGCTGCCTTGGAATCTACCATTACCATGGTTCTGGTCCAAGAGGACGATTCTCACGATGAACATGTCATTTATTATTTGAGTCGGAGTCTCACGACTACCGAAGCCAAGTATTTACATGCTAAAAAACTATCCTTGGCAACTGTTCAAGCTGTCCAACATTTCTGACACTATATCCTTTTACACAAAACCACCATGATTTCCGATTGCAACCCTATGCAACACATTCTTACATGCCAGTTTCTAGGGGGAAAATACTCCAAATGGATTCTTATACTCCAGGGGTTTGACTTAGAGTTTGAACGTGCTAAGTCTAAGAAATACTTGGTGTTTGCCGAATTGATATGTGACCTTCCTTGTTCTGAGACAGAAAATGTATCAGAGGATTCATTACCCGATGAATCCCTTTTTCTGATAAGTTCTGATGACCTTTGGTATGGAGATATCATTATATATCTCCAGACTCAGACTTTCTGGCCCGATTTTTCTAGTATTAACCATCGTCGCATATGTTACCAAGCCCGTCAGTATATCATCCTCGACGATACTCTTTATCACCGTGTTGTTGACTCTGTTTTTCGATGATGTCTCACTTATGATGAGGCTGAGAAAGATTTGAATGACTTCCATTCTGGAGCATGTGGTGGTCACATGTCTGGGTATGCTACTTCCCAAAATATCTTAAGAGCTGGATATTTTTGGCCTTCTCTATTCAAAGATTGTATTATTTCCATCCAAAAATGCCATGCTTGCCAAACATACATAAAAAAAATAAGATCTCACCCTGCTCCCTTACATCCTGTAGTTTCCGTTGGACCCTTCGCTAAATGGGGAATCTATTTCATGACATGTAACCCTCACTCGACCGGGGGGCATGGGTACATTATTGTAGCCATATATTATTTCACGAAGTGGGTTGAGGTGATGCCTACATTCGACAACACTGGAAAAACTGCAGCCCTATTCATCTTCAATCACATTATTACACGATTTGGAATCCCACGGGCTATCGTTATCGATCATGGTAGCCATTTTCAAAACTTTATGATGTCTGAGATTACAAAAAATTTGGGTCTTCGACATGAAAACTCAACCCCCTACTATCCACAAGCCAACGACCAAGTTGAAGCAATAAACAAAGTACTTATTACCATGCTTCGACGGATTATCAGAATTCACAAAACGAGTTGGCACATGATGTTGTTCTCAACATTGTGGGCCTACCGGACATCTGTGAAGTCAGTCATGGGGTTTACACCCTTCCAATTAGTGTATGGTTTAGAAGTTGTTCTACCGATTGAATGTGAAATTCCATTGTTAAAGCTAGTCGTCAAACTTCTCCCAAACACCTCTACTGAGGAGGAACATCTATTGTATCTTATGCAATTGGAAGAAACCCATCGCGATGCCACCCTAGTTATTGAAACCCAAAATAAATGCGTAAAATCCCAATACAACAAACTTGTCAAACCACGCATTTTCTCTGAAGGTTATCTAGTTCTCCTCTATGAACAAGATCGTGATTTGTTAGGAACCGAAAAATTTGAGGCTATGTGGTGAGGCCCTTATATTTTTAAAAGATTGTTGGAGAAGGGAGCATACGAGTTAGTAGATTACGATGGCATTCTTTTGAGTGAACCCAAAAATGGGCTTTACTTAAAGAAGTACTACGCTTAGCCTATCTCTACATAAGCACTTGTATTTTTACTGTATCATACTCTTGTGTGTTACTTTAGTGTGTTTTTGCTATTTGACTTTTACCCCTGGATACTTACCCTGCATTGTGTTTGGTCTCCAGATGTTAGTGTTTTTTCTACCTTATATTGGCTTCGTCGGTGGTGCTAGCCATAGTACCCAGAACTTAGCTTCTGCTACTTGGGAAATCTATGCACCCTCAAACGAACTTACTGGTCTACAAGGTGTTTGTCTCGGTGACCAATAATATCGCAGAGTATAGCGCGGTCATCGAATTATTGAATAGTGTTATTTCGCTTGGGATTCTACGCTTCATTATATGACTTGATTCACAACTAGTAGTACTACAGTTAAACAATGTCTATACTATCCGAATCCCTACTCTATTATGGATATATTTACAAATCCGCCTCTTGGAACGTCATTTCAATTATATTGAATATCAACACATTCCTAGATGTCTAAATACATTAACTGATGCACTAGATAATTATGTATTAGACATACATTTGAGACATTTGTAATTCCAATCACATTTCACATATTATACAAAAAGTAGAGTAAACCGGTAAAAGCCTCATGTACATATATATATATATATATATATATAATGATATAATGTTTACAAAAAGAGTTTTCATCTGAAGATCAAAATATCAAAATATAGAGCCCTTGGCCCCTACAAAATGGCATCATGGATGCCTCTCGTGATAGCATACTACTGCTCCTGCTACCCTATCTAGTTTCCGACTAAGTGAGCCTGATACGCCTACAATATGGCGTTGATAACGCCTCAGGATCTCCTCGATGGATATATCAAGGATGTTTGTCGTCAATCCTTCCATGTTCTTCTCTATCACATCATAATCCTCGACATCCCATCCAGCTACTACATGTGCCTCTCCTCACCTCTGAATAGGAGAAGATCCCGGGGATCGATGTGGCCCTACATCTGCACGATTGAAATTTTTTGATTAGTCTTTTGATCAGAAACACAAAAACATTAACTATTTTAAAAACTCATAAAAACATTGTAAAAACAAATGTCTTTCTTACCTAGATTTCCCCACTGATATCCCTCAGGGAGAACCAAATATGGATCACCCCGAAATTCTAGACTGGCATAAGCATAATCATCAATCATTAGGATTTTCAGTCCCAACCAATTGAAGAATGCATCATCATACTTCATAATCTGGCCCACCACATGTTGTGTCATCAAGTCACACCATGTTTTCATTCGTGGATCTCTTGGGGGCCAGTATTCCCCATTCCACCTGTAGGCGTAGGTGTGGAACTCTTTCTAGGAAGAAATATACTAAAATGGACCCATAACCAAACTTTTTTAGGTCCCCATTCTTTCTTTTTGTGAGTTGGATTTTCATGCTGCGTAATACACCCTCACACCAATTGAATACTCGAGGATCCAAGCATTCAATAGCATATTGAAAGTATCTTTGGAGTGCCATGTGTGGCGAAGCACTCCCTACCATCCATGCAATAGTGAAAAGGATGGTTCTGAGGGTCAAATCTCTCATACCTCGGATTGCTACTTTTCCTTTACGTCTTTTGGCATCAGGTTCACAATGCCGACATATGTACTCACTCATGGGAAAACCACCACCTCGACCACCTGTCAGAGTCACGTGTGCCCCACAACATGACAACCCCGTCAGGAAATAAATATCCTCAATATCCAAAGAGAGGACATGAACACCCACGTGGAACACTTGTTGTTCTGAATCCCACATATGAACTAAATATTCTAGTAAACTCTGTTGGGCTCTCATGCCCTGAACTTTGAATAATTTTAATAGACCACAGTTCTGGAGTGCATTCAAAGTCCCCAGATCATTTAAAGCTATAATATCATCTTCTTTGTGCTCATTCTCTCTCCATTCCAACATCTTTGCAAACAAACACCTACATGGGAAATAGAGAAGATCTTTAGCACACCTTTTCAACATTTTTGGGGGATTTTTGTTGAGTCAACGTTCAATTTTCATTTTAGTTTTCTGGCCGCCGCAATCAAGCTTCAAGTAAAGTGTGAAATTTCCACAAGTGCACCTTAACGAACCTGCGGAAATCGTTGATTTCCGCAGGGCCCATTATAGGCCACTCACGGCGACCCCAACACATGACTAGCAGTCCCAAATCATCAAACAAATATTGTTTTTTTACCATCAAAAACAAAAATTAATCCATTGAAAAGATAGAAGATGATATGCTTACCTCTTTTACACAATCCATTTTTTGAATGATCCCCTATGGCCTCCGCAATCCCTCATCGAAGTTGAGGTAAAAAACAAGGGTTTTTGGTAAATTTTTTACCAAGTGCAAATAAAATGGTGAAAAAGACTTTTTTCTTCTATTTATTACTTTTTTATCATTTTTCCTAATATTTTGTTTTATATAAATACATTTTAGTCAAAAACCCATTAACTCTAAAGGTATTGTAAGTGTTTTGTTCCTTGCAGGAAAGAATTTAGGACCTTGGACAACGAAGTATAGACGTTCTTTTTCGATTTGTTTTGGGTGCATGTATAATTAGTTTTTAGGGCTTTTCAGAAAAACCTCGAGCATAGTCTTTCTTCGTTCTCAGGCTCGAAAATCAATGAGAACGTAACCGAGTATACTTTTGTTATCTTTTCGTACTCGTTATGGTAACATGAAAACAACAAAACCTATGGAGAACTCTTTAAGCTCTTTTCATGCTCCCTAAACAAAAAAATATTTCCGAGTGACCTTGTTCTTTTCATGCTCGTAAAAGTATTTGAAGAAAACGTTTGATGGGCGATAGTTTATCACTTTTTTGGTCTTGTCAAACTACTTTACGAAAAAGGAACTAGGAGAGTTCTCTTTAAGTGTTTTTCAGACTCTCAAAACATGAAAAACCCCTGAGTTTTCTATATTTGGACTCGTTAAACAAACATTGAAATACCCACATGGGATCGAACCACTCCTTCTTAGGGTTCTTTAAATATACTCTGAGGGAATCGTCCGAAGGATGAGCTTAAATTGAAAAGAAAATGTTATCCTCCTCAAGATTGCGTAAAAATAAAGAGGTACTCGCCAGAAATGGTGGGGGAAAATTTGGGAAAGGAATGTGTCTCTATATCTGTATTAATGGCAGTAAGCGTAACTCTTGAACATGACACCCCTCTTCATCATTTGAATCTGGGTTGGGTAATCCATTTGTCTCGTGTCTGACCTTATGCAAGTTCATATATTGGGTTGTCTTTGAGTCAATATTGCCATGATCATTGTCGTGTCATTCATATGTTCAAGAGAAGTTCAACTGAAACCTTCTATCAAGTCAACCATATGAAATTGTCCATTCTTACCATGTCATCCTTCCCTGTGTCAGTCCCATGTCACATATGTATTTTTATCTACTCTAAATCTGTTACTTATTTCATGTCATTGATGGGGGATAGATCAAGGCCCTCCTGTGATGAGTCTTTTCCTGTTGAATCAACTCATTATCCAGGAAAAAGACTTAGAAATTATTTAGTACATTAGAGACTGCATGCCTCATTGGCAGGTTTCTTCGCTTTCGATAGTCGATTCACATCATTAATCCATGATCGAGAGATTCTGTCAAGTGTTCAACTTCAACTCATTTATTCACACTTGTTGGATTGTACTGGAGTACCTTGGGAGTCATTGACATCAATGGTGATTTCCCTCACACTTGTTAACAGTTTTCATTGATGACTAGTAATCAAGTGGTTTCTATTCACATTCGACTTCAACATCTGTAATCACGTGACTAGAATCGTACTAACAGACGATGGATTGAATACCTTGGACTTCATCATTTTTTGGTCCAGGTTGTGATGGAGTATTTGTGATTTGTTTTGACACATAGATCCACCTTGTATGTCTCATGGCTATGTTCATACTTGAGTTTTCGATGCATGGATCCACAATTTATTCCTAGTGGCTATGCATAATCTTGTTGACATGGATCCGTGTTGTATAATTTGTGGCCATGACCTACATTTATGATTTCAATCATTTATGGTCTAAATATGGGAATGCCTACTTCATACATGGTGTGATATTGTACATATGCTTGATTGTTTGCAGGTTCCTGATTGGTGTGCCCTTAGTTCTTGACACATACATGCTTATTTTACAAAGTATTTTGGATATCTCGAGTTCCAGCCTCATACTTTGGAGGGAATTTTGTTACACATTATTTTGGTCACCCTGATGATGATTACATAAACATGTGTTCAGGTTCCCAATATGATCTTTTGCCTGAGAAAAGCAACCTCTTTCCACACTTGCAAGATGCATTTTTGGAAGGTCGTCACGGGCTGCTCCCTTTACACAGTGCGAAAATATCTTATTTCCACAGCCTGCACTATAGCCAGCCCGCAGGATTTCCACAGGCTACTATATAGGTAGGTCACGGCGAGACTTTAAAACTAAAAGAAGAAATATGTTCTAGCATCTTCTAGAAGTGGAATCTTCTAGCAATATGAGGTGGCGTCTGTATGGTTACGATCCTACTGACTTCTCTGATTT
Source organism: Picea engelmannii (assembly GCA_009831015.1). Lineage (NCBI taxonomy): Eukaryota > Viridiplantae > Streptophyta > Pinopsida > Pinales > Pinaceae > Picea > Picea engelmannii. The sequence continues at coordinate 350,033 of ML787962.1, read as the reverse complement.
GATGGGATCATCCTCATCTCTTTAACCACTTCATCTTATCCTATATAATGATAGGCTTCTCATGGAAAAGGTTGGAGGCACAAGCATAAAGAAGCATAGAAAATTGATGAAAGAATAGGCTGAAGACTATGTGAAGAATCCTATTTCAAGTGATGCTTGAGGTCTCCATTCATCCATCAAACTTTTGTGAAAATTCTTCATGAAAATGTCAGATAAAATGTATGTGTGTGTCAGAACAAAGGGCCACTGAAAGGGAACTTGCGACATCAAGGCGATTCAATTGTATCTTATACCTTTCATTAATATAATAGGGTGGCACGTCTCTTTCCCATAAAAATGATTGATATTTTACTACATGACTCCTTGATCACATGTTTAGGTTGTCATTGAATTTCACTATTGCTGCTTTCATGTTGGTTGATTTGTGTCATTGCAGATCTGATCTCACAGGAACATTGGAGTAAGGAAGGATCAACAAAGACATAAGGAAGCGATTCATAAGGTATGTTATGTATTCCTTCTTTGGTAGTTAAATTCAATGATTGTAACCTAGGGAAAGCATCTTGTTCCATCTTGTTTTGTTCTTGATCCAAGTGGATCTAGGGGGATTAGTTCATGTTTGCATCTACCGATTTACCCGTTAACACCGCCCAAATATTGGTGTAGATGAGGATGCCATCTAGATACACCACTACAAAATTATTGGTGAAAGGTCACAACATATCTTCCATAATCCTCATGAAAGTTGTTGGAGCATTTTTCAAACCAAAGGGCATGGCTAGCCATTCAAAAAGACCTTCTTTTGACTTGAAGGCAGTCTTCCATACATCTGTCTATTCTATGGGGAAATTGTGGTAGACAGACTTCAGATCAATATTACTAAAGTATTTCCCCCCCTTGATATGATCAAGTAGGTCATCAATTTGGGGAATCAGGTATCGTTTCTTGACTGTGATTTTATTTAGGTTCCAATAATCAATGTAGAGTCGCCAAGTCCCATCTTTCTTCTGCACCAACACAATTAGGATCCAATAAGGTGATGAGATGGGATAGATGTGACCCTTGTGGAGCAGTTATTGGATCTATCACTTGATATCCTCATTCTCTAATATAGAGCGATGGTATAATGGACCATTAGGTAGTGGTGCATATGGGGTTAGGTCAATTGGATTCTTGACTTGACAGTGCAGAGGTGCCCTGCTAGGTGAGGAGAAGATATCTTTGTATTCTTCCACAACCTCATCCACTTTCTTATGCTATGTGGAGAGGTCGGCTGCAGAGGCCCTGGATGTGGCTGCAATATTTCGCTCACTCTGAGAGAGAATCATTAAGAAGACAAACTTCCTTGTATGAGAGATGACCTTCCTGCATTTCTTGGCAGAGATCAAGGAAATAACACTAGGTGGGACTGCCTTGGGTATCCTATCTAATTTCCTGTTCAAAGTAGTAATAACACTACAAGGCCTAGACTCATATACATCATTATGTTTACCTAAATAAGATTGGCCCAAAAGAATATTACAAACTTCAAGAGGAGAAACATTTTTAGCATCCCCTCAGTTACGCCTAAGAAAAGCGAAGCACAAAGGTAGTTTATTTCTTTTTTCTTAGCATTAGGAATTTGTGTCAACACATAATTCAAGATCGCATAATCAACAACATCATGATCAAAGGAATTACAAGCGTCTCATCTTCATAATCAATTAACTCCACAACTGACACATCAACAAAAAGGATAGCGACACACAAACATAAATAATATCGTCGCTTAGCACATCACAATCATCTTGAAACAATTTATAAACAATGATCAATCAGATAATGAATATTAAAATGACTAGATTTCCAACCTACCCTGTAATGTTAGGACCTCTAGGTCACATAAGAAACACTCAAACCCGAGATCCAATTTATTTTGACCATTTAAGGTCTCAGGGCTGACGACTTTTCTGAGGAACAAGGAGGTGTCTACATCCCACCAACATAATATAGTCCAAGAACCAACTAGCTCAATCAATCAACATCATTATTTTTCGTGGCACAAGAGAATTTAATTACTCCATCATTTATACATCTATGTAATTCATGATGCATGAGAAGTATACCTTATTTTGCAAGGCACAAGAGAATATAATTAATAAATCCATCATATGACAACATTATTTAAGGGCACAAGTAAATCAACTATATTTTCAAGATGTGCATGTGATCTAATTACTAAATTAAACATAAATCAACATCATGTAATCTTAATCACTTAATTAAACATACAACATCATTATTCAATGTGCACAAATAATCTAATTATTTATTCACAACATAATCCATGGCACATGGTAATCATCTATTTTTAACTGGCGCAAGAGATCATACTTTCTTAATCAATCATAAGTCATTCATTTTTCTAAAGGCGCAGAGAATATAATTACTTAATCAATCATACGACAAAATAAGATAAGGCGCAATGTCAACAACTATGTTTATTTTTAAGGAGGAAAATAATTTAATTACTAGCAATCACACGTCAACGCTATTTAAGGCACGTAAGTAACTACATTCTTAACCAATAATACATCAGCATAAATTTCAAAGCAAGCAAGTAATTTAATGTCTAAACATTCATATGTCATCATCAATTAGTGGTGAAAGGAATCTATACACTCCACCAGTTTCATTACATGCACAAAAATGATCTATTCATATTAAATTTAGGGTGCAAGCATATGCTAATTACTCACTCATAACTGAATTCAAGACTAGTTTAGACATCGTAATAATCATCAACTCTTCACAGTGCAAGAGAATATATAAAACACTCATTAAATATCTCAACTATTTCGAGGCCAACTAAGTGAGGGCTTCTAGCTAACAACTCACTTTTAACTACAGGACTAAGGGAATTCAAGACCAAGGGAAAGTAATAAGTCCACCGCCTTCCTTAATTTAATTAATAAAGTTTAATATCCTAACAAAGGAATTATTACAGTAATCCTATCCCAATAAAAGACCATGAATAGATATTAACACCACAAGTGATGAAACGAGGACCATATGTGTCCACTTGCAAGTTCTAGTTTTTAAAGATCAAGGAAGACCAATCCCCTTTAAAACTAAAATCTAATTAAATAAAAAGGGTCCAGGTTGCATATTTTTAAAGGATTTTAATTGTTTTAAAAATCATTTATGCCCACACATATTCCTTAATTTAAGTTCATGAAAATAGGTCTCGGGCAAGGGTATTGCACCAACAAAGTTCTCCCCAATGCTAGAAGCTAAGGAGTGACCTGGGATAGGGAGTTGGAAGGGAATCCGTTGAAAGGGGTGCACAAAAATTCATTTTTTTTTTTAAATCAGGAGTGGAGTATGCAAGCCCAGGAATAAAGGATTGCAGGGGACCCTTTGAGGGACTTGGTAGATCAAATTTAGACTTGAAGACTTCTCCTAGGAGAAAAATTTGTTGGGGATAACCGCCAGATCACCCGGCTAAGCAATGAATTTCACAGCTAACTAAAATCCTCATGATCCCGAGATGGGCACATCGTTATTCTACCAGAGTCTGAATTTCCCAACTGGCTGGAATAGTGAGTGATGTTGAGGGAATTCAAGGATAAAGGAAGGAACACATTCTTGGTGCTAAAGGAAAGAAAACGTGAGTTCCCTTCATTGTTTGAAGGTAATGCAAAAAACTTAAATGCGGTGAAAAGGGCATGCAAATTTTTACCCTCCTGACCTATGCAAGCAATTAGAAGGAAAAGGGAGCAGGAAGTAATCATTGTTGCATGATTATTATCGCAGGAGAAAATTATGGACAAGGCAAAGGCTAAAAAGGATGAAAATTTCAAGGCAAGGGTACTGCAGGGGTTCAATAATTCTTGTTGGAAGATTGGTTGTTGTCATTGATGTCAACCCTAGTCATGGGTTTTGGACCGCAAGATTGATGAAGGTATTTGGACATGAAGAAAAATG
>ML787962.1:316932-337498 GCA_009831015.1 Picea engelmannii | reverse complement strand
GATGGGTTTCGGGGCAACGCCTCGAAATGTTTAGTGGATTTTGCTATTTTTAGCGGTTTTTGCTACTTTTAGCGGATTTGTAAATTAATCCTGGATTAAGGGATTAGGGTTTTGGTATCTACGAAATACCTAAAAACATTGTATATATTGTATGGCCAATGGTGAAATTTGATATAGTAAAAATAAGAAAGGTTTTCCTGGTTGAGGGTTTTCGGTATAAAATCTCTGTGTACTCTGTGTATGAGCGATTGATTAATTTCTGTATTGCTTAAGAATCTATATGCATTGCTTTACTTCGCAGGTTTAAAACTTACAAAAATCGCTACATGGAAGAACATAATCTATTGCCAGGAGTTCCTTATTTTTACACAGGGATTCCGTGGAATCACATAAACTATTAATCCACAGGAAAATTCAGCGAAGTAAATTTTACATTGTCATTTTAAATTTTGCCCCTAGGCTCAACGGTTTGATCATGCATTCTTTTCAAGAATAATCTAAGGAAATAAGAAGCGTCTAACCCAAGAGGTGGCATGTAATTAGATACATATTGGAGAGAAAATAATAAATGGTTCATCATTAACACTTAACTATTGGGAGTAAATTGATTCTACTTAAAGCATGGTTCCATTCTAATTGTTCACTATTTCTATGCATTAAAATGCCGCGTAACTCTAGAATTAAGGTGGTCGGGCCTTTAAAATTATACAATATTAATTGAAATTCTATGATAAAGAATCATTTGAGGCGTAGGGTTTGTAACTCTGAGAAATGCATATCTCTAGAAATGCAAAGGACTATCTTAGCTAAAACAAAATTCGGGATATAAACTAAATTGACCTTATAAATACGAACAACCATCCGACATTAATTTTTATTAAACAAGAAAACCTAAATCTTAAATACTGTAAACCAAAAGTTCATTGCCGCTTTATGTCCACTTGATGTCGATCTTTAGCTAGGACTATGCACCTTCCTATCTCTTTCCTTGCGAACCATAGAGACCTCAGTAGTACCTCACATCCAATGCTAGGAGCACTATTCTTCCCCCTTAGCCCCCCGATCTTCAAAAGGGCCACGCACAACCACAACCATAAAACTCTACCTCCCATCTCTCCTTGCAAGGTCGAGCTACCACTCTCTCTCTAGTTGGGTATCCCAACTCTCACAAGTAAAACTAGTCAAGAAATTCCGACAACATAACTTTACCAATATCTCGTGTGTTCATCCTTCCTCTTTACCATTTTCTTTATAGAATTTTTGTTTTCATGAAACATTCATCTTGCACATTTAATTCACTTTTTAATTAATTAAACTTAGAATTATTCCCCTCATACACTTGTCACTCGTTCCCTTAGTTTCGCCAATAAATTCACAATTTAATTTAATTAAATGTCAATTTCCCTCACCCATCCTAAAATCTCTCCTAAAATTACTCCTAGTTGTCCCTTTATTCCCTCTATTTCCCTTTTAATGACTGACACCTTTCTAAAACTTAGTTGTGTTTAATTTAGGAAAGTTCTTTACTTAGACTAGACTAGATATCTTTCTATTCTTCCACATTATTTTTACATTTATTTCCTTTCTTATATTAATTTCCAATTTGGTATTCTCTTGCACACATTTATATAATTAAATCTTTAGATATAATTTTTACTCTTCCAATTCCTAACTTGATTTTTCTTCATCCCCCATTTATTTAATTTATAATTTAGTTTTAGTCTTCTTACCCACTTTAGACTTAGGCTCAAATTTTTAAACTAGGCTTAGAATTTTTAAGGAGATCATATAATTAATCAAATTTACCCATTCAATAATTATTTTAAGTTCGACCATGTGAAAAAACATTATTGTTTTCTAGGCACCTAGGTTCATTGACTCAAGCTTTATGTTTATTTTTTTATTTTTTTACACCACGACATGCCCTTCAAGAAACACTCCTTTCTCCAAGAGTGCCACTCGCCTTTGATTCACATTTTAATTACATGACGTGCCCTTCAAGACGCACTATGTGCTCCAAGGGTGCCACTCGCCTTTCACTAGTTTTGGTAGTTTTCCAACCCTTGGATTCAATACCCCATTCAGGCGACCTTCTGAGAGACTAAGGGCCTCTAAGGAATAAAGACCCTGCCTTATTATGTTCCCCTTAGAATCTTCTTCAACGACTGCCTGAGTATGCCCTCGTAACATCTTGGATCTCTCAAACTAGGCAATAGTTAACCTACAATTTGAGCTAGGGTGGGAGTGCTAGTAGGTTGTGCCAAGGTTGTTGCCACACCTCTCCCTCAATATTTGGTTGTTGTGCATGGACCCTTTACTCATGTGATTTTGATTAGCAAGAAATCACCATCTTGCATCCATCAATGAAACATTGTCAAAGATCCATAAATAATATCATAATATATCCGATCATATGTCAGATATTCATAAATAAAAATACCCAATCAATACAGTCCACTCCCTGACTCAATCCAAAGTCCAAGGAGGTCGATTGATTCCATTGGCATCCTCAATCTGTCAAGTGTCCTAGACACTCAAGGGAAACTCATAAACAAAATATTTCAATACATATATATCGAATAAGATAACATCATAATCCATAAGAGAACCAAACAACATATACTAAAACTGGATCAAATGTATGTAAGTCTCCTCAAAGAACAAGTCGATAACAAGTGCTTGCAAGAGCGGTATGTGGCTACAATATTTTCTCACTCTGAGAGTGAAACATGAAGAAAGAAAACTTCCCAGTATGAGAAATGACCTTCTTTCATTTCTTGGCAGAGATTAAGGAAATAACACTAGGTGGGATTGCCTCAGGTATCCTGTATAATTTCCTGTTCAAAGTAATAATAACACTGCAAGGACTAGACTCATATAAAACATGAAGTTTCCATAAATAAGGTTAGCCCAAAAGAAAACTACAAACTTTGAGAGGAGAAACATCACACAATACCTCATCTTTCAAGGTCTTGATATCGTATGACAGGCGACACTGTTGGCTGGCGTGAAGATCGCTTCCTTGGCAGAACCATCCAATGGTGTAGGGTTGCGGGTGTAGAATATTTGGTAGGGCTAGCCACTTGAAAACCTCTTCTAATATGAGGTTATTCTGGCTACCGCTATCAATGATAAAGAGTATTCAGATGCCTTTTACCCACATCTGTGAATGAAAGAGGCACTCGCCTTCTTCTATCTCTTCTGGTTCACTGAGCTGGACCTTGGTGGTAGCAACGGTGGCACTAGGTTCCATGTCAATGATCTATCTCCCCCTTTCTAGTTCTGACTCATATTCATAACCCACATTTGATGCATAGGCTTTCACCCGAGCCACCAATGATTTCTTTGAGTAGAAATCAATATTTCTATGCTAGGGGCTCTTATGGCAGTCACACCACTTTCTGATATCTTTCTTTGTCTTTCTAGTGTCCTTCTTTGCTTACGGCCTACACTGGTTGTCCTGAGGTTGTTTGTATTTTCTCTGTCCTTTATTCTGTGGGTTGGGTCTTCCCTTTACTTACTTTTTGTGTGAGGGGTTCCCAAGCCGAAGTTTCCATGTCTTTTGTTTAATCTTTTGCTCAATTTTAACGACATATCGATAGGCCGCTCCCAAGGAAAATATGTCCAAAAAATCCATTTCGTCCTAGATGTATCTATGAAGACCACCATGATACCTGAAAACTAGATGTATCTCAAAATATTTGATACCTATCTTGGTGCGCAAGATATGGAAGATATTTGTGAACTCTGGCACTGCTTGGTCTCTTTCTTATCGCAGTGTGGTCCATTTTGTATACAGGTCATCATAACTTTTGATAGGGTAGTATTTTTCCTTGATATCATCCATGAAGTACTCCCAGGTGACCGCGACTGTAAATAATGAGGGTTCCTATGTTTCCTTTTTCTCAGAGAAATTATCCCACCAATATATGACACGGGGAATGAATTTGAGGAGCGCAAACGTAATCTTTTCTCTTATCAAAAAGTTATGGAAAGAAAAATACCCTTCTAGTAGATTCAAAAATTTCTCTACAACTTCTACATCTATCTGACCTTCAAATATGGGAATATCAAAGTTGATTTGTACCTTTAATGGGGTGTCGCCTCCTCTCAGGGAACATGCATCACCTGTTGGTATCCATCAAAGGATTTGCACAAAACTATCCATCATTTCGTTCCTCTGTTACGTGAGGGATTCCTTGAGAAATATTTTGAAAGGATATCCTACCCCGTCATATTTAGTTTCTCATGCCATGAGAGGTTTCTTGGGTGTGTGAGAGATTTTTTCCTCAAGAGAAAAAATCTCAAGACCCAATTCTTTGAACCCTGACCTCGTCGGGGAAATGCATTAAGAATGACAAGAAGTAGACCACTCTGATAGAAACGATCCAGATTTTATAAGAAGAACAAAATGAATACAAATTATTATTATTATTAACACAAAAACAAAATTATAACATAGATACAATAATAGAGATACAGTAAAATTGTTTTCTATTCAATAAGAAAATGTGTTGAAACTATAAAATGCAACGGAAAACAAGCTTGCTAGAATGGTGTCGACTTATCTCTGAGAAGAGATGTGATGACTGTACTCATTCAAAATAATATGGTTATAATGAGGGTCTCCAAGAATTTTTACAATAAATAATAATGCCAAAATCCTAGACATCCAAAAACCTAACCCTAGGAGATGAAGTGCCAAAATTCATGTGGGCCCCATTGGGGTAAGTTAGTACATCAACTTCTTGGGGTCGTAACGTTTGCATACAATCTTTGTTTTATGCACACGGTAGTCCATTGGAAAGGACTATAGGAGGAATACATATGTTTTCGACATAATGTGGCTTTGTCTATAATATAGCTATGGTGATCCCTAAAAGTTCTATTTAGGGCCTCAAAACGACCCCGAAAGTCGGGGTCCCAAAAAATAGAAAACAAAATGCCAAAATGAGCCAGTTGGAATAGGTGGGAGGCCACCGACATCCATCTGGATCATAAATTCATTAGATGATGATGACGACAATACAACTGGGCATTCCTGCAAAAGGGTGTTATGCAAAACAATATGTGTGTGTGTGTGTGTGTGTGTGTGTGCGCATGCACGTCATCATAATAACCATACACAATGTTATATATACAACAACACATGTTACATATTTCGTTTATTCGAACATACCAAGGATTTCATTTATGGAAGGATATTTGGCCTAAGTTAAGTGCACTATGTACTGTTTTGAATCTCTCATACAATTTTGTCTGTGTAATGTCAAGAAAGTGTTTAATATGGGGTTCATGGTCCCTAGATCCCCTTCTCAATTTTGGTACATATTTTGGGTTTGAATAGGGCCTTGTGTTATCATGCCAGAAATATTGAACTAGTCCCTTAGCTACTCCAATTAATTTCATGTCAGAATGAGGTAGCCTTCTAGTGAAGGCCCACAAATCTATCGGGGCACCTGTGTTAAGGCTATCTCATCTATGAGAATACTTTCTAAGGGTTTTGAAATTACATTTCAAGAGGTAAGAGGTTTTTTGTAGAAAACGGTGTTTTATTGTGATCTTGATAACAATTGACTGGAACAAGACATGTCGGGTTGCATTGCAATCTTTAGAATGAGACTTCTTACCAATTTTTTGAAAATCATCAACAAGGTTTCATACTATATGATGACCTGTTTCTACACTTTTGACTATTTTAATGCCTAAAATTTTTCTAACAGAAGTCAAACTTCTAGATTTTAACAAAGATAAAAATAATTGACAATTAGCAGCATCGAATTTTGGTTCAAAATATTCTTGAATGATTTCTAAGAGTGATAATGAATAGTAAAGTTAGGTGACTTACCTTCAAGTGATGATAGACCACTTTCATCGACCTGAATGTGTTTAATATTTCTTTGTCGCACAGTGCTCAATCTAGGTAGGGACGATGAAACCCTTTTATGGGACTCTTGGCCTCCCTATTATGGAGTTAGCTTTGTTATAGTTCGTTCCCCTTCAATCATTGACTGATCAAATATGGGAGGAGAGTGGACATGAGATTGTCTAGTTTCTAGAACATTTGACTATCCAACAAGAGATTTCACCACATGAGCTTCTTTACCACAATGTTGTACACTAGTTGATTCTCTAATTTCATCCATTGTATAATTATCTCCAAGGAAATCCTCCATCATCTGGTCATCCACAATTTTTTTTATTGATGGGATATTGTTTGGATTTCTCTCTAATGAACTTTTGTACTTTTCCTTTGGTGATGGGGGAGAAATAATAGTGGCATCTATTCTGCTAGAAATTGGATTTTCCTCTTCTGAAAGCCTACGCTTTGATATACACAACTTTGATTTTTCTCTTTCTTCTTCTACCTTTTCGATCAGTTTATTTTTTCTTGAGGAATTTCTTTCTCAAATCCGGTGATTCCTCATGTTTAAAGATAAGAATTGGATTTCAAACACCCACCACAATTTTTTCTTTTTATTATGTAATAAGGTACAACCAAGTGGAGAAATTTGTTTTTGTATTACAGAAGAAGACACATATAATAATTCTAATTCCAATTCCAATTGCACTTGGACAAATTTTTCTTCCAATTCCAAGAATACAGAAGAATATACAAACAACAATTCTAATTGCACTTGGAAAAATTTGTCTTCCAAGTCCAAGAATACACAAGAAGACACAAACAACAATTCCAATCGCATTTGGACAAATTTGTCTTCCAATTCCAAGAATATACAAACAACAATTCCAATTTCACTTGGACAGATTTGTCTTCCAATTCCAACAAGACAAAAGTATATACAAAAAATAATTTCAATTGCACTTGACAAAGTTGTCTTCCAAAGTTTCCTGCAATGGTATGGAAATAGAACAAAAGTCTCTATGAATCTAACAAGAATACTAAAATAAGTAAAAAATGTATGTGTGGGCTGTTTTTTTCCGAAGTTTTCATGGTTTTTTGTCGACCGTGAGATAGATGAGGCGGGGTGTTCTTGGCACCAAAACATTCCCAGCAGAAACGTGCACACATTTTTATAATTTGTGCACACTAAAGTGTGTGTGCATTCTAGGAATGCACATGCATTCCTATTGGGCATAAACAACCAACAACTACAACTCAGTCAAGTCATAGGAGCACATGTGCTCTCTTAATGCAACCGATATAATATTTAATATACGCCAAACCTCCTTATGAATAAATATGTATAGGGGTATGGGGATAGCTAAGGACTAAGGGGTTAGGATTGAAAGTGTTTTCAAGGATAGAGAAATGGTTATATCACCAATATGTTTGTGATGTGGGTGCAAGGTTTTCACACAAGGTATATGCATAGTGCACTCAGGACTCAAGTGAAGATAGGGTTAAGGATTGAGTATAAGTTATGACTAGGATTAGATGTAGATAGGGGGTTCTATTTCATGGTTTGGGCCAATCTCTAGGTCAATGCCTAAATATAGATATAACTCTATGTGGTGGTCTTGGTCATGGTATACGTTAAGCTCTGGATCTAGTGACACGATATTTGGAGGAATGGAACCTAATGAAATGGACATTATGACCATTTGGAGGCTTAGATATTGTGAGATTGTAGTGCACCCAAATTGAAAGGATTGTTAGGAGGAAGAGAGATAGTGAGATTGCAATTAACCATTTGGAGGCCCATACATCATGATATTGTAGTACACTCGAGTTTAAATGACCGTTTGAGGTGGAAATATGTGATATTGCAGTACACCAGAGTTGAAATGACTATTTGAGGTGGAAAGATGTGAGATTGCAGTGCAACCTTTGGAGTGTCCAATCATATCGGATTATGATTAGGGTTATATTCTATATTTTCAAGGAAGGGGTGGAGATCATAAAATACACTGCAAAGAGAACATCATTTGAATTCATTTCATTTATAGTTTTCTTTTGCAGTTTGTTTTCTTTGCTGATATGAATTTCCTTGAGGATGGAATAGCATAGAAAAGTAGGTGTGAGCTTTGATTTCACAAATCTACAAAGTAATCTTATTTATGTGAGTGGATCAATCAAGATATGTGTGTAGGTTAAATATAATGAGTAATAGAGGAAAAGAAACAAGTCATGATAGGTTTCATTATCTTGGGCATTCCCAATCTCTAGGTCAACGTCTAAATCTATATATAGCTCTATTTCATGGTCCAGGTCATGGTTTGCATCAAGCTCTAGCCCATTGTATAAATATAGCTCTAGGTCTATGTCATGTTATAGGTATCTGTTTATGGGGGGGTGGGGGCGGGGTGTAGAGAGTGAGAGAGTGAGAGTATCGGGGGTAAAGAGTGAGAGAGTGAATGTATGGGGGGTCTATTTCATGGTATATGTTAATCTCTAGGTCATCGTATAACTCTAGATCTATCTTTATGTCATGGTCTAGGTCATGGGGGAAGATAATGAGAGTTAGAGAGTGAGAGGAAGAGGGGGAAAAGAGGGGGGGTAGAGAGTTAGAGAGTGATAGGAAGGTGGGTAAAAGAGGGAATGGGGTTTACATATATGAAAAGAGAGAAAATTGGGGAGAGTGGGGGAGAGAGGGGGATACAAGGAGCTAGAGAGAAAGTGTTAGATGCAAGAGGTAAATATAGAATGGGATGAAGATGGATTGTTTGAGAGTGTGATAGGGTGGGAGAGGAATACCAAGAGGTGGGATGAGAGAGAGAGAGGTGGGAGAGATAGTGAGAGTGAGACTAACAACAAGGAGAGAGAGAACGAGGTTTTATATGTAGGAGACAAAGAGGGAAGATATAGTTGGAGGGAGGGACAAAGGGGAAGAGAAAGGAGGAGAGAGAGAGGAGGAGACTTGGAGGGGAGAGAGAGAGAGAATGGGGGGGAAGAGGAGGGAAAGGGAGGGAGATAAATAGATGGATGGAGAGAGAGAGAGAGAGAGAGAGAGAGAGAGAGAATCGAAGAGGCGAGATATAGAGAGGGATTCAAACATTGATTGTGAATAAAGAATATTGAATCAAATATAAGATTATGCTTATATTAAAATAAAGAAGAAGAATAAATGTACCATAATCATCATTAAATCATTTGAGATCATTATTAAACTGTAGGTGAATGGTCATATCCATGACATATCATTATAAAACAAGAGATATAGGCATATTGCACTTAGGTCTTGAGTGTGCATGGGGTTAGGGGTAGAGTATAGGTTATGTGTAGGATTAGATGGAGCTAGGGGGGTCTAGGTGATGGTCTAGGTCTAGTTCATGGTATAGGTCATGGTCATGTTCATATAAGTACTCATATAAGTAATCCATTGGAAGAAGAAAAAAAAATTAAAACTCTTGTTACATGTGAGGCTACATTTGTTTATTACACATATCCTTTATTTATTGTTAGGAATGCCTCACCTTTAGATGGACAGAGAGAGATGGAGGTAGAACTAGGGGAAAAGAGGAGGCGTGATCCAAAAAGGATCCAGATAAGTCTAAGGATAACTAAGAATTCAGAGAATCACCTCAGGAAACTCAGAATGGCCTCAGCAGACAGAGAAAGGGAAAAAATTCAAAGTCCTCAAAACTCACTGAAATTAGCATCATTGTGAAGAGAACATCACAAGATTTCCGACGACATAAACTGATCGTAAAATGGAGTTACAGATCAAAATATTTTCAGTCAAAGTTTTGGTCAACCTAGCCCAGTGAGCAGGGAGGAGTCAACATCCATACTGCTGACATCAACATCAATACAGATGGCGTTAGTGTCTATACATGGTATGTGGAACACGTATAGGGTGACATGTGTCATGATGACATCATCATGATGATGTGGCATCACCAGAGGCTACCAGATGTCACTCATTTTTGGCATTTTCTGGTCAGTCCATGGACCAATGGAAAAGTGCCACTTCGCAATCCATACATCTACGTGGAAATCTGTACAACCACCCGACAGGTGACATGGCAAGATAATATGGCAGGGATGACATGGCTTGACTGTGTAGTGTGGTGACATGGGCCAATGAAAGAACACCACGGGGCCCATTCATGGGATGCCACCTGGCAGCGAGAAAATGCATAATGATGTCCAACAACCAAACATTTCAAAAAAATGGTGGGGTTGRTTGGAGCCAACCCCMAATCTTCCATATTTAAATAGTTATCCCTCCATATCTGGTCGGTTGAAACCACTTACCACCAAATCTAATTCCATATCCAGGTTTAGAAAGGATCCCACAATTTATATGTTGGATATATATATATATATATATATATATATATATAACGATGTATTAAAAGGGAAGGCCCATGGGTTTGACCCCGGGACCCCCCAACAAACACTCTTTAAATTGCCTCCGCCAACTGTTGGTTAATCGACCCACTTTTTTTATTTAAATTTTGATTTTTGCAAGTGCACATGGGGAAGGACCAGGGCGTGCAATAGTACGGTCGGGCATGGATTTCGAGATAGATTCCATTAATTTATTGCATGTTGTAGGCATGAAAATCGAGACAAAATTTCTCTTGGGGATGAAATTCGAGACTTAGATCGAGGCATGAAGACAATTGTTTTTGGGTAACTAGATGCCACAAATTCAGTGGTGTTGCTTGTTTTCTTATATGAGCAAAGCTTATGTAACTTAACTCCAAAATGAGGTATACTTATTTATTTTTCCAAATTATTTTACTGAGTTAATAAAAAGGCCTACCTATTTGAGAGCATCACCCAGAGACATAGTCCACCAGGGATGAACTCCATTATCAAGTTTTAATGTTCATATATGATGCTTATGTCTCTTTATCATTGACATTTCCTTCTTTATGGTGCATTTCAATTTATGCTCATTTAATACAATTATTTAATAAGTCACATTTATGAAAAGATCTCGGATCATGTTGGTATGAGAGCAGTCGTCTTTGACTTGAATTGTTGAGTGTGAGTGCTTAATAGGGCCAAGCATAAACAGGGAGAAGGAACACTTAAGACTTTCAACCTCGAAGTTGGTCATGAATCTTGAAGGAATAAAATGGAGGAAGAGGACAAGCGTGAGGAACAAGAGAAAAAATTCCATATGGTCTTCTATCACATGTCAGATATGGTCAAGAAAATGCATGGAGATTATGAGAAGAGAATGGCAAAGAAAGGTAAGAAAAAGGAAGCATCAACGAATGAAAATGCTTCAGTGAATCAAGGGGTTGGAGGAGACCCTCATGAGCCTCCATATTCACCATCAAGTTCTATCTCTCCTTCCTCTGTTCATTCTCATTATTCTCATCATTCTATCCATAAATCTTCTTTTAAGAAACAATTATTAAAGATTGATGTAAAATTTTATTTACCTATGTTTAATGGAGAGGTTAATCCTGAAAATATAGATAATTGGATCTGATAGGTTGGAGTATATTGTCATGTTCAACATATTGATGAAGAGGAAGATAAAGTGCAATTGGCCTCTCTTCAGTTTGGAAGGCACTGCTCTTATATGGTGGGAGAGAAAACTTCAAGACACAAGTAAGTGTGGTAATCATTTTTTCTCATGGTCGGAATTTAAATAAACAATAAGGAAGAAATTTTACTCATTGGATTATTTACATAAAGAAATGATGGAATGGAAGAATTTAAGACAAAGTAAAGGTCAAACTGTACAAAGTTTCATGGAAGAATTTAGGAAGAAATATCTTGCATTAAACATTCCTTTAGATTCTTATGAAACTTTAATGAAGCATATTGGCGCACTTTGTAGTTATATTCGTCATAGTTTACTACTGTTTAACCCCACCAGTCTTGACAAATTTTGTGTGCAAAACACTCATCTTGAGAACAGGGGAAAGCATGCTCAAGAATATCCCACAAAGAAACCTTCCAAGTTCCCACATAATAAATTTAAAGGAAAGTTTCAAAGGAAGGAAAAAAAGACCGCCACTGTAAAGAGGGAAGAAGGAAAGCCATCTTGCACTCATTGCAAGAATAATGGTCATGATGATGAACATTGTTGGAAATTACATCCAAAGAAAAGACCGAAAAAATTCGGTGGAAAGGGCAAGACAAAGACGGTTTCTACAATGCAACAAGATCTTAGTTCTGATTCAAGAGATGAAGAAAAGATCACAACAGTTGGAGTACAAGGTAAAGATTCCCTTCATGCTAGTTCAAATTCCAATAATGAATCTCATGATGATGAAAGAAAGAGGAATGAATTATTTCATATAAGAGGTGTATCTAAGAACACTAAGATAGATACATTGTTGTATTCAGGTTCCCAAGTAAACTTGATATCTGAAGCACTTGTCAAAAAGATGGGTCTTAAAACTAAAACACACCCAAAGCCTTATCCTCTTGGTTGGGTATTTGATAAATAAAAACTTAATGTCGCCAAGTAGTGTAGAGTCATATTTTATATTGCTTCAAAGTTGATTGATGAAGTGGATTTGGATGTTGTATCACTTGATATATGTGGCATAGTGCTAGGGAGTCCTTATCTTTATAATAGAAAAGAAGTCTTCTTTCGTCATGAGAATAAATATCACCTTACTAAAGGGGGAGTGGAATATATTGTTAGAGCCCACAACATGAAGTTAAACACAACACTTAATAATGAAAGACAAATGAAGAGACTCATAAACACTAATAAGAGATATGTACTCATGGTCGTAAGAGAAAAGGATGCCAAAACATCTAATTCCTTCCAAGGATGTGATCATTCTCATAAGAAAGAATTAATTGATATTGTTTCTAAGTATGATGACATCTTTCAGGAACCAAATGGATTACCTCCTAAGAGGGAAATCCAACATGAAATACATCTTCAACAAGATTATCCTCTTCCTAATGTGGGAATGCACAGTATGTGAGTTGTAGAAATGACAAAAATCGAAAAGTAGTTTCAAGGCTTATTGGATCAAGGGGTCATCAGGCCTAGTTCATCTCCTTGTGGTTCTCCGATCGTGATGGTGCCAAATAAGGATGGAACATGGTGAATGTGTTTCGATTATCGAGACTTAAACAAAATCATGGTGAAAAATCAATACCCTCTTCTTTGTATAGATGATTTACTTGATAAATTAAATAATGTTGTTTATTTCACCAAGTTGGATTTGCGCAGTGGATACCATCAGATCAGGGTTGCAGAACATGATGCATGGAAAAATTCCTTTAAAACCAACCAGGGATTGTTTGAGTGGTTAGTTATGTCATTTTTTCTTTGTAATGATCTGACAACCTTCATGTGTGTGATGAATGATGTATTCAGGTCTTTTCTAGATGATTTTGTAATTGTATATTTAGAAGACATTCTTATATTCAGTGGGACTTGGGATTAACATGTAAGACAAGTGAAGAAAGTATTGGATACTTTACAAAGGGAAAAGTTGTATGTAAAATTTTACAAATGTGAATTTGGCAAGACTGTACTAGTGTACATAGGTCATATTGTAAGAGGAGGACAATTGTAAATTAATCCTTCCAAGGTTGATGTAATTGTAAATTGGCCTAAACCCACAATTATAACCGAAACACGAAGCTTCTTGAGTGCAGTTTAGTATTGGAGGAGATTCATAGAAAATTTCTCTTTCATCGCAGCTCCTTTGCATGCCTTACCCAGTTTGAAGAACACTTTTCATTGGGGAGGAAAGAAACAAAAATCCTTCAACACTTTGAAGGATAATATCAGTACCACACCAGTATTAGCATTGTCGAATCTTCAACATCCTTTCAAGATCATATGCCATGGGTGCCGTATTGATGCAGTATTGTAATCTTATTTGTTACCACTCTGAAACATTTAACCAAGTTGTTGTTAACTACAGTAAATTGAGGAGAACGTGTGATCCATATTATTTTGAGAACGACATAAAGAAAAAAATATAACTGATATATAACAAGGAAATACACAGAGATAATGTAGAGAACACAAAAATATAGTGAAACCCAACTTCTATTAATGAAAAAGAGAGAGAAAAACATTGTAGAACAAAAAATAACAGAATGGGGTAGCTTATCTCTGAAAAGAAAGAGATGTTGGCTACGCTTCATTCACAACAAGCTTTACATCACACTCCATTGCATGCTTAAAGGGCCTCCTTCACCTCAATTATATATGAGAGAGCGAGAAGAGAACAATTCCCATGATGCATGTGGGATAAATTGGAACAAGTTTGTAAAATTCCATAGGCATGCAAAACACTAGGACTTCTTAGGCAATCACCCATCCTAGTACTACCCTAACCTGAGCGGGATTAACTGCGGAGTTCTAATGGGATTCGGTGCATTAGCGCTATGTTGTAGGCATGCACATAACACCACTAGAAAATCATTACATGATGTTTATAATTAACAAATGAATATGACATTACATTCCATTCCCCATCAGAAGGGTGAATATCAGGGTTTATCAAAACCACAGGATCAAAATAGGGATTCAATGGAAAAGGTGGATGGCCACTGAGATCCATCTAGATCATTCCACCCCCCTTAGCAAGCAATGGTACCCATTGCATAAAGTTCCCTTGGGAGACAAGGATACTTATGCTAAATCTAAAGCTTGGTGCATTTCTTTCCTTGCTGAAGATGTTGTCCTACTTAGCTTGTTGAAGATTGTCATGAACATATTGCTAGAGGGGTTGGATTCATTCAACCAATCTAGTTGAATGATCTACCTGATTGTGGGAGGAATATGTCGATGAAGATGAATCATGAAGGGCATGAAGGGTTTTGTTATAACCTTGCCTGATTGGGCAGTGTGGAGGCACCCCCGTAGGTGAAACAAGAACATCTTGGTACTCTTCTACAATCTTGTCGATCTTCTTCTACTAGATAGAAAGTTATTGGGTTGAGGATGTAGTGGTTTCAGTGTCCTTCTGTTCACCTTCTGATCGGATTGTGAAGAGGTTAAAGTTTGCAGTATCAGAGATTACTTTGTGACATTGTTTTGGTGGGACAATAGTCGAAAGTACCTCTGGTATCTGGTATAGCTGACCCCCTAGAGTAAAAATGAAACTGCAGGGTTGATACTCATAAACATCATGATACCTCCACATATATGATTGTCATAATAGAACATAATAGAACTTTAGTGGGGAAACATCACACAATATCTCATCCTTGAAGGGCTTGATGTCATAGGACAAGCGAGACTATTGGTTGACACAAAGATATTGAACCTGGAGAATCCACCCGATGTTGTATGGATACAGGTGTAGTGTTGTTGGAAAATCCATCTGCTTGATAACCTATGATAAGATGATGTTATTTTGGCTTCCACTATCAACAATAAAATGAAGTGGGTTCCTCTTCACCCACATATGTGAATGGAAGAGTTTCTCCCCCTCCTCAGGATCCTCTTCTAGTTAGATTGTTGCAATTGTGATAGTAGAAGTGGGCTATGAATCAATGACCTGTATCCTTTTATTATTTTCTAAATCAGGGTCCAAGTAGGGTTTCATCTCTTTGTCTTTGAGCTCGACCACCAATGATTGCATTGAGCGACATTCATCATTTTTGTGGAAATCACACCACTTTCCAGTGTCTTTCTTAGACTTCCTGTTACCTTTATTTTTCTGCATCTAGAATTGGCTCTCTTGAGGTTGGCCTTCCTTGCTTTGTCCTTCATTATGTGAGTTAGATCTTTCTTTTCCATGCTTCTCCCACTTACTCTGTTTCTTGAATTTTTTCTCAATTTCGAATGAATATCGATAAGAAACTCCCAATGAGGATATGTCCAAGAAATCCATCTCTATTTGGATGTACCTTTGTATAAAATTGAGGTACTTCAAAACCAAGTGTCTCTTGGAGTCTTTGATACCCATATTTGAGCACAATGTATGAAATATGTTGGTTTACTCTGACACCATCTAGTCTCTTTTCTGATGCAGAGTTGTCCATCTCATGTATTGGTCATCATATTTTTTGACAGGGTAGAACTCCTCCTTTAGGGCATATACAAAGGCCTCCCAAGTGGGTTCTCTCCCAAATAGTGTAGATTCATCCCTGGTGTACCTCTCCCATTAACATTCCCACCAAGCTCTGACATGAATAATATATTTAAGGAGCGTGAAGGTGATCTTTTCACTATCAGAAAATTGTTGGGTAGAGTAATAACCTTCTAGCACATTCAAGCATTTTTCTATAGCATCTGTAACTATCTGGCCTTCAAATAAGGGGATATCAAAATTGAATTGTACCTTGAAGGGTGTCGCACATGAAAAAAGGATTATTGTTGGATATGCCTCAACCGCCATTGGTAGTCTTCGAAGGATTGGGGCAAAGTTTTCCATCATCTTGTTCCTGTATCGCACGAGGTCTTCCTCGAGCAACGTCTTGAAAGGATCTCCTTCTTTTTCCTCTCTCTTTTATTCTGCCATGGGAGGTCACTATTAGGACCCAGAAATGTCCCTTTTTTCACTATATCTTTTGCTCATTCAACCTTATCATTTCCATGATAAAATGCCTAATATAATGTTTGCTAAGACCTTTTTCCCAAGCTATGAATCATTGATCTTGATTTTGTATTCTTATTTACTTAACATGTTTTATTAGTAGCGTTTCTCATATTTTATCCATGAATGTTCAACTAATGATCAAAATGTGTATATTAAAGAAAAACAACCAAGTCTTGAAGAAAAATTGTTGTTTTTACACCATCTGTTACAGTTGTGCGCCAGTTTTTCATGTTGTTACACAACAACAACAATTACCCACCTTTCATGGAAGTTGCTACACCTACTGCAATAGATTACCACTAATCCTAGAAGCTGGTATATCATTCAAATACGTATCCTGAAGACCGATCCTCAAGGCTATTAGACATTTTGGCTCACGTTTGGCTCGAGTTGGTGATCAAGATCATTTCCATATTTTGTGATGATAACAGATCTTTTCTATCATATGAACAGCTTGAGAATCTTCAATTCTCAAGGCTATGCTGAGTCTGTTTCAACTGAATGTCTCTGTCTTTAAATAAAAGAGATTTGTAACCATTTAGGGTGGTGCATATTAGTTGTGGAGTAGATAGTGAAGTGAATCATTTTGTAACTGAACATTCTGGCTATTTAATAAAGAAGTGATTTGATTTTCTCCAGCCTACTGTAGTCTTTTTGAGTGGATTCAGTGAGAAGTAAAGGGCCCACCTTCCTCACAGAATCCCCTCTGTTGTGAGTTTTAGATTAACTGCTTTGACTATTTACAATTGTGTGATTTATCTGTTTATGCATTTCTAGAATACATTTGTTGTTACAATTCAGTCCCTTTCTGTTAATGTGCATCAGTGTGTCTCATGAGAGTTAGAATCAATTGTTGTATACTATTGGATAATTGCTTTGAAAGTTAATTCCTTTTATGCATTAGATTAAATCTTTTTTTTCAAGACAAAGTAAATAGAAGTGTGAATTCCCTTTATGCAATTAAGTAGACTTCCTTTCAGCAATTAGCATAGACTGCCTTCTGCAAAAGTAATATAGAAAATTAGAACAGATTAGATAATCCAGGATTCTTATACACTCATCAAATTCTACTCCTGGAAATTAGATTTCAGTTATGCAAGTGTGACTTCAATTCTGCAACAATAGATTAGAACTCCATCTGTGTCGGAAACTTGTGTTAGTGTTTATCTTTTCAATTATGTTTCTTTTAGTGTTAATTTACCTTACTGCAATTTGATTAGTGTTTTCTTTCATAATCTAGCATACACTGTGCACAATTATCTTACAATAACAAAACTTCCCTGGGTTTGACAATTCATATTGAACACCTTAATTATCTACTTATTTAGACAATTAAAGTGCACACCATTTTGGTGTCATTGTCGGGGAAGATAATTATAGATTCTTGTAAGCACATTAGTTTTCATTTCTTAGGAATAAGTAGTCTTCATGAATCGAAGAACAAGAGGACATATCCCTAGAACTACTAACCCTAAAGGTGCCAGAGGATGTGGTGGAAGTAATCTTGCACTGGGAAGGTGAACCTTTGTTGATGAGATTATAGCCAGAGCATATTCTTCTTTGAGATCTATCTTTCGCCCCTCAAATCCTCCAAGAAGACATATTCCTCAGTCATCATAACTACCCCATTTTGAAACATCATTTTCATCAGGGGTTGAAGCTGAAGCTGAAGATTTGTCACCAACAAGTCAGCACACAACACTGGATATTATTGAATATCGAGCAAGTGTAGCTCGGAATAGGGAAAATCCAGAAGAAACTGAAGATATTTTTCAGATCAACAGACATATAGTCACTAAAAATGAGTGGGACACTTTTCGTATTGATTGTTTAAGGAGAGAAAGAGAAGGTATGGAAAATCAAGGAGATAATGAAGAAGAGATCTACCATGAGGGTCCAGTAAACAATGAAGATCAGATAAATGATGAAAATACTATCTCTACCCTGGTCTTTCCTATTACTAATATTCCTAGACGGGGGATAGCTCCTATGAAGAACATACCTCTCTCATCCCTACCAAATTTCCATGGATTATCTACTGAGGATCTAGACGAGTTTCTGTTTGAATTTGATATTCTGTTTAGAAGTTATGACTACACTACCACTTTGCAGAAGCTTAAATTATTTCTAGCTACATTGAAGGGTAACGTTTTAAGATGGTTCATGAGCCTTGGAGGAGAGAATATTTCAACATGGGGACAAATGAGGAAGCATTTCCTGACCAAGTACCAAGACTATTGCCAAACGAGGGAATGAAGAGATGAACTGTTCAAGATGTCTCAGAAGTTGGATGAGACCCTTGAAGATTTTGTGTAGCGACTCCAGTATAATATACAAAGGTCTGGACATCCGAATGTGAGTAAGGAGATTCTGAAAACTATTTTGCTAAAAGGAGTTAGAGATGATTTTTTAGATATGATGAATATGCTTGGCAAGGGAGATATATCTAAGGAATCCTATGAATACATTGTAAATCTTTGTAAGAGATGCTATCAAGGATCTACAAGGAATAAGTCATCTACCAGGGATACCACTTTTTCAAGGGTACAAAAATCAACCAATGGAGGGGAAACAAGAGAAGAAATAGGTAATCTGTTAGAATATTTTAAAAAAGAAATGATTAACTTTTTTTCTTCACAAATTGATACTTTGCAGGTCAAACAAAAACAAGGAGAATCGGATTTGGCATTGTCCATTTTCTATTTGAAATACAGAAAGAAACATCCACTAGGGGAGTGCCAAATGAACAGTGTTTAGGTATGTCTTATTTGAGAACTAGATGATGCTACTTACCAATGTCCCTCCCTACCAGGTGTAAAAGAATCGATGAAGGAAACTAATGAGGAAGCAGAAGTTGTCTATCTAATAACATAGAGAAGACAATGGAAGCCATGAGGTCAAGGTACAAACCCTCAATTCTCTCCTGCAACACTTAATTATTGGAATAATGTGAACAATCATCTTCAATATGGTCAGATGAATGCCCCCCCTCCAAATCATATGCCAACTCCTTATCAGGATCCCAATGCATGGGTACCTATTCCCCAACAACAAAATCATCCTAGGCAATGGAACCCATATTGGAGAGGCCCTCAACAACAACTTACTTATCAAAACCCTCACCAACATAACCCTTATCAACAAAAGTTCCAACCCCACTACCAACAACAATAGTTGCAGTTACCTCCCAATGCCCCACGAAAAAATACTCCCTTACGACCTTAGATGCCTGTGCAACCTAACCGAAATCCAAATAATAAGGCCATTCAGAATATTGATATACACAATGTGTCAGCTCTATCTATTACCCCTATGCCTTGTGATGAGATAAAATTAAGATAAGGGAGAATAGTTGAGCCAATAATTGAAGATGATCCATCTTCAAAATCAGACAAGGAATCGGGGGAAAAACCATCTGCTGATATAGAGGAAATCGATGAACCTGTCATAGAATTAGCAAAACCTCCATTCCCTGAAAGATTGGAAATTACCAAAACTGTGGAATTAGCATCCTTCAATCTCTTCAGAGAGTTGCAAAATATGCATGTTAAAATTCCACTATTGCAAGCGATTAGGGATGTCCCTATTTATGCGAAGACTGTGAGAGACCTATGTATCAAAAATCCTGGAAGGAAACCTAGGGACCCCCTCACAGTATAAGTAGTCAGAGAATTGTCTGAACTGATGTTAGGAAAAACCCCACCTATTAAATATGGCAACCCAGGAAACCCTACAGTCACTGTCAAAATTGGGTAGACATTTATTCCTGATGTGTTAGTTGATTTAGGGGCAGAAAATAAAATTATGCCAATAGAAACGACACAATTGCTGCAACTCAGACAACAAGTCTGACCTACTCCTATTGTTTCAGAGTTAGCTGATCATTCTACTATTAAACTAGAAGGACTAATCGATGATCTAGTTATTTTAGTTGATTCATGGGAGTATCCTTATGATTTTGTCATATTGCAACCTAAAACCCGCCTGGGGGGTCATCCTCTAATTCTAGGAATACCATGGTTAGCTACAGCTGATGCTTTGTTAAGAACCAAATATCAATATAGCATAGAAAAGCTCAGAAAAAGTACTCAACGCCTTGACAAAGAGATAATTTCAGATAATAAGCCTCTTCGAGGGGGAAACCTCCTTTTACCCCACTTAA
>ML787962.1:294575-306664 GCA_009831015.1 Picea engelmannii | reverse complement strand
GTATTTTTCACTGAGACACTGTGTTCTTTATGCAATCCTCGTTCGAAGTTGTTGTGTCTTTGGTTTAGGTGATGGTTTCTCCTCCTTTGTGACTATTTAGACTCTAAAATGTCATCATCGGAGGATCAACTGTGAGGTATGAACTAGAAAATATGGATGCATTGTTGCTACACCCAGATGTTTACCAAAAAATTATGCATGCTGGATGGATTTCTTATTTTGAGAAGCTGCAGGGGTTTAATGAATCAGAGATGTTGGAGTTCAGTCAGAATATCATAGAAGGATATTCAATGGTGCACAGGGTGAGGATTCTAGTGACAGAGGAAACCATGGTTGCTGTGACAGGGTTGTTGACCACAGGAGAATGGTGGTTTAGCATAAAAGCACATCTTCCCGAAGCACATAAGGGTTTTCTCATGGACGATAAGCATGTTCAGACCAAGGGCTAAGGTGTATATGTAATCTCCTTACCATTACCATGGGGGAAAGTATCAAAGTTTATAAAATGGTACATTACATGTGAGGGAAGATATCAAGTAGTTTATTTTTCTGATTTTATCCTACTTTCACATTTACAACATCAGAAGCTAATAAACATCCCTTATTACCTTCTTCATTCCTTGCATAATATGGCTCACTTTGTCAAGAAATCAAAGAATCCCAGGAATTATATTTCCAATCATAGACTGATAGGGTTGTTGATTTGTAGAGGAATGGGAATTCCTAATGACCCATTACCTGAAGAAGAAGAATAACCAAATCGTGTGCTTATTATTATGGCCGAACCAGAACAACTACACCCTATGCCTGCAGTTGTGATTGAGCTAGCAGTTGAAAACACAATCCCTGGACCAAGTCATGGTTCTTAGCCCTCGGCTGCAACAACAGTTGAATCCCCCACTATAACAGCTAGTACGTCGACTCCATCTCTTGTTGAACCAGAAGCAACTCAAAACCCTCCTGTTTTTGAGAGAGAGTGTCTTGATTTTGCTGATGCTCAGACCCTGCCAACTTTTGACATAAATGATACAAACCTAAGTGAGACACAAATTGATATTATGGAGATAGTTATACCAGATTTTACCTTGGGAAATGAATTTCAAGAAACCGTTTTGTTAATTCAAGTCGAATGTAAATGAATTGCAACAAAATCATTGGCTCCGCTTGATGATTTTGTGCATAATTCATCGAGTGACGAAGTACAATTTATAGGAGAAAACCCTCGCATTTCATATTTTCCTCCTTGTCTAGTTGTTGCAGAATGACCTCCTTCTCCTGAAGCAAAGAAAATAAAACCCCTACTTTTGTCTCTACCTTACCTAGGAAGAAAAATAGGTTAGCGAGGTCTACTTGAATAGCAGTTGGATGGAAGATTATGGAACAAGAAATACCCCTTCTTTGTCCATTATCCTTTGTTGTTGAAGAAGTGAATGATAAACAAGAACTAATCCCTTCCAACAACATGACTATGACACAAGAACCAGCCTCTTCTCAGAACTTAGTTGTTACACAAGAACCAACTGTCGAGGAAGAGACTGTCCCACAAGAACTAGTCATGCCAGAATTAGCTTTTACAAAAGAACCATCTATCATCAGTGTATCTACCACACAAGAACCAGTTACACAAAATAATGAGGATAATGAGGATGTGCCACTTGCTCAGCAGTTTGCTCAAATTGAGAAGAATATAAAGGGTACTGAAAATTATAGGATTACTGAACTGATGAACGAAAATGACAGCCTCAAAGAAAATTTGGATTCCCTAAAGAAGGAATTGCAGGTTGCTCGATAGAAAAACTCACAGGAGTCAGCGTTGGATATATTAGCACAGGAAATAGCTATTATGAATGAAAATAGAGAGAACATGTGCTATGAATGTGGTAATATTTACTTTCAGGAAGGGTATAAAATAGTGAAAGTACCAGTCACTGGTCATGCTGAAGAACTGACCAATTTCTCTGTCAAGACATAATCTATATTACATGTATGAGAACATGTAGGCATCAGTGGATGAGACCTAGATTTCATTTTCCCAGTTTTTGGATGCTTCATTCAGAGTATACAAAGGGGTCAAAGGAATCAAAAGTTGTCAAGGGTATATATTGAATGGAGATGGTAAGGTGCAGTGGATTCAGACTTGCAGATGAAGAATCTCATGATAGTTATTGTCTTAGAAATTTGCACTGGAGGAGTCACTTCCCTGACTTAGATTCAGAGTAAGGATTGAATATGGATTGCATGAGGACATGCAATGTCTTTAGTTGGGGGGCATGTTAGGACCCAAAAATGTCACTTTTTCACTATATCTTTTGCTCATTCAACCTTATCATTTCCATGCTAAAATGCCTAATATAATGTTTGCTAAGACCTTTTTCCCAAGGTATGAATCATTGATCTTGATTTTGTATTCTTATTTACTTAACATGTTTGATTCGTAGCATTTCTCATATTTTATCCATGAATGTTCAACTATTGATCAAAATGTGTAGATTAAAGAAAAACAACCAAGTCTTGAAGAAAGATCATTGTCGTTACACCAGCTGTTATAGCAGCGCACAATTTTTTCATGTTGTTACACGACTACAACAACTATGCACCTTTCGTGGAAGTTGTTACACCTGCTGCAACAGATTCCCACTGATCCTAGAAGCTGGTATATCATTCAAATCTGTATCCTGAATACTGATCCTCAAGGATGTTACATGTTTTGTCTCACGTTTGGCTCGAGTTGGTGATCAAGATCATTTCCAGATTTTGTGACGATGATAGATATTTTCTATCATACGAACAACTTGAGAATTTATGATTCTCAAGGCTATTCTGAGTCTGTTTCAACTAAATGTATCTGTCTTTAAATAAAAGAGCTTTGTAACCATTTAGGTTGGTGGAGATTAGTTATGGAATAGATAGTGAAGTGAATAATTTTGTATCTGAACATTATGGCGATTTAATAAAGAAGTGATTTGAGTTTCTCCAACCTATTGTAGTCTTTTCGAGTGGATTTAGTGAGAAGGAAAGGGCCCACCTTCCTCACAGACTCCCCTCTATTGTGAGTTTTAGATTAACTCCTTTTATTATTTACAATTGTGTGATTTATCTATTTATGCATTTCTAGAATACATTTGTTGTTACAGTTCAGTCCCTTTTTTTTAATGCACATCAGTGTGTCTCATGAGAGTTAGAATCAATTGTTGTATACTGCCGGAGAATTTCTTTGAAAGTTAATTCCTTTTTCTGCATTAGATTAAATTATGTTTTCAAGAAAAATTAAATAGAAGTGTGAATTCCCTTTCTGCAATTAAGTATACTTCCTTTCAGAAATTAGCATAGACTTCCTTCTGCAAAAGTAATATAGAAAATTAGAATATATTAGATAATCCAGGATTCTTATACACTCATCAAATTATACTCCTGGAAATTAGATTTCAGTTATGCAAGTGTGACCTCAATTATGCAACAATAGATTAGAACTCCAACTATGTCAACAACTTGTGTTAGTGTTCATCTTTTCAATTCTGTGTCTTTTAGTGTTAATTCACCTTACTTCAATTTGATTAGTGTTTTCTTTCATAATCTAGCATAGACTGTGCACAATTATCTTACAATAACAAAACTTCCCTAGGTTTGACAATTCATATTGAACACCTTTATTATCTATTTATTTTGACAATTAAAGTGCACAATAGTCACTTGGGATGGAAAGAGTCGTTTTCCTCAAGCGAAACTAGCTCAAGACCCAACTCTCTATACCTTGACCTCGTTAGGGACCTTCTTTGAGAAATGACAAGGAGCAACCAACTCTGATACCAATGATGTAGATTATTTTGAGAATGACATGAAGACAAAAATATAATTGATATATAACATGGAAATACACAGAGTTAATGTAGAGTACAAAAAAATATAGTGAAACCCAACTTCTCTTAATGAACAACAGAGAGAAAAACATTGTAGAACACAAACTGACAGAATGGGGTAGCTTATCTCTGAAAAGAAATACATTTTGGCTATGCTTCATTCACAACAATATTTACATCACACTCCATTGCATGCTTAAAGGGACTCCTTCACCTCAATTATATATTAGAGAGTGAGAGGAGAACAATCCCCATGATGCATGTGGGATAAATTGGACTAATTTTATAAAATTCCATAGGTATGTAAAACAATAGGACTTCCCAGGAGATGACCCATACTAGAACTACTATAGCCCAAGCGCTCTTAACTATGGAGTTCTAATGGGATCTAGTGCATTAACGCTATGTTGTAGGCATGTACATAACACCACTAGGAGATCATTACATGATGTCTGTGTTGGACAACTGAGAGGGGGGGGGTGAATTAGTTGTTACTGTGCTTAAACAATAATGCCCATTTTAAACTCTTTACAAAACACTTAATGATGATCACAATGATGCATGGAAGTAAGCAATAGAAATTTAAACAACAGTCACACACATGAAATATACAAAGATCGATATTTCCTGAAGAAACCCATAAAGGGAAAAACCTCTTCTTCTTGATATGATAAGTAATCTTTATTTTCTTTACATTATCATTCTTATGAGATCTAATTCCTCTTGAGGATACAACCTTTGTTTTACAAGCACCAACTTGCTGAGAGCACCAACTCTCTGGTTTCTCTACCACCCACTAGAAGGAAGCACCAAATCCCTGAGTGTTCCAGCACCAACTTCCAGTCACACAGGAACCAACTTGTATAACAAAGAATAATAGTTCTCCCTTGCACCACCCTACCACCCTGGTTTTTCTGGATGCAACCAGATGGAAGCTACAAATCCCTATGCTTAAGCACCCACTTGAAACTCTGAGGACACCAACCCTCCCAAGCACCTCCCTACCACCCTGAAATCTAAATCTTTTCTTTTTAAAACTTTATCACAGTGATACAACATTTATCTATGGCTTAGCAGTATCATCATTGTTCTTCTATATTGATCTTCTCTGCCTAGATCAACCTCTCTCTCCTCGCGTTTGCTGCACTTTTTGTTCTTCTCTCAGATACGTGTTTATGTTCCTTGCTTATTCTTCGCTTCAGATCTTGCACACCACATGCTTCTACCCGCATGAATCACACTCAACAGTCACCCTCATATCTTCTTTGTTCTACGTTTTTATACTCTCTGTGCACCTTCTGCATACCTCATGCGCAATGCCTCTGCATGATCTTTACTGTGTCACTGTTCTGCCCTATTGGTTGTTCACTGAAGCTCTTCCTCACTCCTGCATAGCTCAACAACAGAATCACTTCACTTCTATGTTCTTCATTATTTTGTCACGTCGATTCATCTCTTAATCATCATGGAAACTCTTCATCGTCTCTGGCAGTTCTGTTGCCTGTGAGTTCATCATCAGTGGTTGTTATGCTAAGATTCCTTATCTTCTCTGGTGGTTTTGTTGGCTATAAGTTCATCATCAGTGACCGTTATGCTGAGATTCCTTAGATTCTTTGGCAGTCAAAACTCTTCGTCTTCTCTGTCAGTTACAACCAGTCAGTTATGGCTTCTTTGGCTTCTAGCCCCTTCCTTCGTGTGACCACCAGTGGTGACCAAGTGCTTATTCAAAAGCCTCTTCCAGATTTTGATCTAGTGAGTGTTGGCTCCATTTCAAGATATGACCTTGGGTTGTGAGCTTCATGTTACCAAGATATTGTGGGTACGCCCAAAGGTGGTTTAGAACAAATTTATTTTCTCCCCACAAATCACTATGAGCCTCCACGCATCCTTTCTCCAAAACTGTGGTTTCGATTGCAGCCCACTTATGAAAAATTAAGGCCCGAGCATGTTCTATCCCTAAAATGGAGCATGATTGTTGATCTCATTATATTGATGGTTCTCTTGAACAAATGGTTTAGATATGTCCTCTTGAGTCCACGGACCAGATATCTCTTTCCTCCATCAACGACTGAGGTTTCCTTCGTGATCCGGGCTCCGGGAGATTCAAATCTCAAACCCTGTTGCTGCTGACTGGATATATTTTGGAATGGAATATCTACTGACATATGTCCTCTTTAATCAACGTCTTTTCCTTCTTTCCTTTTCCCACGCACTATCTTTGGTCTCAGTGATCCGATGACACGTGTCCCTCCAAACCAATGAACGAGATCGATTTCGTGATACAGGCTCCGAGAGTTTCAATTCTCAAGTTCTCATTTTCTCCCAGAGCATTTCACCCAGATTCCACGATCCAATGATGCATGTCCCTCTCGCATCAACGGTCCTTGTTCACTTCGATACTTAAAAAATTCAACAATATCAAACCTTTCTCCTTCACGTTTTCCCGGGGATGACAATCTATTGACGCGTGTCCTCTTTAATCCAGTGGCTATCCTCCTCTCTTGGACTTTAGCCTTTGGCAATATCAAACCTCTCTCCTTTGCATTTTCTTGAAGAATTTTCACCTGGAGTTAACGATCCATTGAAATGTGTCCTGCTACACGATCAACGATCAAGAATACACCCAAAGTGATCTTAAGATCGGATGACTCGTATCCACTTTGGGTCTTTGACATTCAGGTCTTTGGTCGAGTACTGGTGGTAAAAATATTGAATAAAAAGTATCTAAGTGACGTAACTCTTACATCACTCGATGATGTGTCACATGTCGAGTAGTGGCCACGTGTCACTCGGATTTGTGATTTCCACTTACCTAAAATGTCGAATCAACTTGACACTTTCCATTGTATGATTGCGCCATGTGTCCTTACTGACGTCGTCTTCCATGTTTCCTTGCTGACATGGTCTATTGATGTGGTTTGCCACATGTCCTTGAGGATGAGATTTTCTGACATAATCTACTGACATATATCTCCCTGATCTAATGGTCATTGTTTGATCTCCAAATCT
Organism: Picea engelmannii; assembly: GCA_009831015.1. Lineage (NCBI taxonomy): Eukaryota > Viridiplantae > Streptophyta > Pinopsida > Pinales > Pinaceae > Picea > Picea engelmannii. Next base: position 299,798 of record ML787962.1, on the reverse strand, counting down.
GACGACTAACGTAAATTTGCATTCCAGGGATTTCAAATCTCAAACATTCAGGAGCATAACCTCCTTGCATATCTATATCCGAAGTGAATGTTGTTCATTCGATCAGGATCTTGGATCAACGACTCTATATTTTTGTGATGTAACTTTTCTAGCTTATCATGTCCTTCCACTCGAAATTGATTCGACGGCTGACGAAACTTTGCATTCCGGGGATTTCAAATCTCAAACTTTCTTGAGTGTAAACTCCTGGCATCTTTAGACCTGAACTAATTGTTTTTCATCGATCATGTTCTCAGATCAACGTCTCAATCTTTCTGCATGCTCCTCCTATCTAGATACTAATCTGACGACCAATGTCTCTCGTCCTTCTGAGCTTACACTTCCTCCCGAATTTGACGAATGTCTATGTGTCAAAGACTTTGACCTTTGATCCTTTTGCGAGTCATGATGACTTGGACCTCGTCTACGCTTTTGTAAACTTCTATCTCTCCTGAGCTTTGATCTCTGCATATTATTTGCTTCTTCACTTGATCTTACATTGTTCCTATTTCTCCATCGATGCACACTCTGATCTTGCCATCAATGAAAAACACACTCTTCCTGTAAACATGCCAACAATCTCCCCCTTTGGCATTGATGGAAACCCTAAAAGGTTGTGCTATTCTCCAAGTATAGCATCCAGACCACACCTTTCCTCCCCCTTTGACATCAATGTAAAAAAAAACATGCTCTGCCTGAGTTGTTGCAGTACTTGTCGGAGGTATCATATATTCAACCAATACATACTCCCCCTGATAGGATGGATCCTCTTAGGTTTATAATGGGTTCATGCCCAACGTCTGGCGTAGATACTCAAACTGAGCATTTGCAAGTGGTTTAGTGAAGATATCAACAATATGATCTTTGGATGGAATATAATGAAAAGCAACAATAGTGTTGGTTTCCTGTTCCCTCAAGAAGTGATACTTGATGGATATATGCTTGGTCTTGGAGTGAAATAAAGGGTTCTTTGACAGACAAATTACACTGGTATTATCACAATGAATTGGGATTAGTGCAGTATATTTTACCTCCAAGTTTGCAAGTGTCTGAATCATCCACAATACTTGGGTACAACAAGTGGCAGCTACAATGTATTCATTTTCTGTAGCTGATACTGAAATGGAACATTTATTCTTGATCAACCATGATACAAAGGAATCTACTAAGAAGAATTCACCTCCACTCGTTCTTTTCCTTTGATCCGCATAGTTAGCCCAATAAGTATATGAATAGACTGATAGTTAAAAATTCTGATTTCTAGGATACTATAGGCCATAGTCCATTGTTCCTTTCAAGTATATGAATATTCTTTTGAAAACTAACAAATGGTTGTGTTTAGGTGGAGCCTGATACCTTCCTACCATGCCAACAACATGCATTATGTCTGGACGAGATGTTTTGATGTACAATAGGATTCCTATCATAGACCTATATGAACTCTAATCAAAATTAGGTGAATATCCATCCTTTCTTAACTTACATCCAGTGACCATAGGTGTGCTCATAGGTTTAGAATATTCCATTTGAAACCTTTTCAACATTTCTCTTAGATATTTTTCTTGAGAAAGAAATATTCCTTCATACCTTTGAGTAATTTGTAGGCCAAGGAAAAATGACAGTTCCCCTATCATAGACATTTCAAATTCAGATTGCATGGAAGAAGCAAACCATTTTACCAATGAAGCATTATTACTACTGAAGATGATGTCATCTGCATAGACCAACACAATGAGCAGATCATTACCCTCTGTTTTGATATATAGATTGATGTCAATTGTTCCTCTCTTGAACCCTTTGTCTTGTAGATACGTATCCAGTCCGTGATACCAAGCATGATGAGCTTGTTTCAACCCATATAAGGCTTTCTTCAGCTTGTAGACAAAGAAAGGGTTATCTGATAGTTGGAAACCCTCAGGTTGTTCCATATAGACTTCTTGTTTTAGATCTCCATTTAGAAAATATGACTTGACATCCATTTGGTAGACTTTAAACTGTTTATGACAAGCATAGGCAATAAATATTCTAATAGATTCTAATCTTCCTACAGGCACAAATGTTTCATCAAAGTCGAGTCCTTCTATTTGAGAATATCCTTTGCATACCAATCCATCCTTATTTCTTACAATATTTCCTTGCTCATTCATCTTATTTTTCTAGACCCATTTGGATCCTATTACATTTTTATTTGCTGGCCTAGGAACGAGTTCCCAACTGTCATTGTTTTCAATTTGGTCCAATTCCTCATTCATTGAGTTTAACCAATTTACATCTTCACTGGCTTCATTGAATTTCTTGGGTTCCACCATGGATATGAAGGCCATATGCGATTGCTCAATGTCTTTGATTATCCTTCTCCTGGTTTGTACACCTTTTCCTTTCTTACCAATTATCTGACTTTTAGGATGATTCTTTTGAGTAATTCTGGAGGAAGGATTTGATGCTTATTGTTGTTCTAACTCTTCTTGTCTGGGTGTCTCTTATCCATATGAATTTTGGACACGTTCATCTTTCATTTCAGCTATGTCCTCTGTAGTAGGCTCAATATTCCTCACCTCTCTTTTTGGGACTCCTTCATCAATCTTTAAATCAATGTAATCAACTAATTTATGAAATATTTTATTAAAGAATCTATATCCTTTCATATTGGTAGCATATCCTAAGAAGATGCCTTCATTAGCCCTGTCATCATACTTGTCAAGGTTTTCATTATTATTCTTTATGTAGCACTTACTCCAAAAGAATTTGAAGTGTTTGATTGAAGCAGGTCTTCCATACCATAGTTCATAAGGTGTCTTGTCACTATGTGGTCTGAGGTGGTCCTTGTTAAGAATATGGACTATTGTGTTTATTTCTTCTACCCAGTAATTTTGACCAATGTTTTTCTCATTCATCATTGATCTGGCCATTTGCTGAACTGTTCTATTTTTCCTCTCAAGCACTCCATTTTGTTGTGGAGTTCCTAGGATTATGTATTCTCTCTTGATCCCATGTTTATCACATAATTCCTTGAACTCACTTGACATAAATTCTCCTCCTCTGTCTGATCTTACTGCCTTTAACCTCTTTCTTGTTTGATTCTTAGTTAAATCCTTAAATATTTTAAATTTCTCAAATGCTTCAGATTTTTCTTTGAGAAAAGGAACCCAAGTAAGTCTGGAGTAATCATCAATGATCAACACAAAGTATTTTTCCTTCCCTGTGATTTCTTTTCTTGATGGTCTACATAAATCCATATGAAATAATTGGAGTGCTTTCTCTGTTGAAGTAGAGCTCTTGGATTTAAACTATGTCCTGATTAGCTTTCCTACTTGGCAGGGTTTACACACAGAGTCTTGTGGCTTTGATATTCTTGGAAGATCTTTTACTGCCTCAATATTTTTGATCTTGATTAAGTGGTCAAAGTTTAGATTTCCAAGTCTCCTATGCCATAACCATCTTTCATCATGTTTTCTTATATGAAACTCTTCTTTATCTTCTTTCAGCACGTATACATTATTGTTTGTCCTTATGCCTTTAGACACCACTTGTCCTGAGTTAACAGACTTTATCTTACAATCCTCAGAAGTGAACACCACTTCACATCCTTTGTCACACATTTGACTTACACTGAGAAAATTGTGTTTCAACCCATCTACAAGTAGAACATCTTGGGATTTTCCTTTACCATTACTCAAAATCACCATCCCTTTACCCTAGATTTTGCCTAGTTCATCATTTCCAAAGGTTACATTTCCTATTTTTCTTTTACTTATAGACATAAACTTATCCTTCTCTCTAGAAATGTACTTGGAACATCCATTGTCTATATACCAGGGATATTTTTGTTTCTTAGATGAAAGTACTAGACCACATTTTTCACTGTCTTTATTTTTCCATGTGCTCTCATTTCTAGCTAAAGGATTTATCTTTGTATCTTCCTTGTACTTTTCAAATGGCAGTTTCTAGCTTTGTGGACAAAGTTATAACATTTATAACATTTGAGCTCATTGGTGCTACGTTGTCTATTCATTGGTGCTACGTTGTCTATTCATTGACCTTCTCAGTTGCATGTCTCTAAACTTAATTTGGCAGTTTACAATCTTATGACCAAAATTAGAATAGTAAAAATAGTAGCCATGAAAGAAATTTTGGTACCTGAAGGATGGACTTCTTCTTGGAATTTGTTGCTCCATCTTATGATCTCTTTGTTTTTTATCAGGGATCATCTTGTCTTTGTTAGATTTAGGTGACATAGTACTTTCATGGTCTAATTGTCTCCGAACTTGGAACTTCATCATCTTTATTGGCTCTTTGCTTTATGGTTGTTTTCTTCTTGAACCATTTACATAACCTAAACCAACCTTCAACAACGAAGATATTTGTTTTCTCAAAATGTTGTTTAGTTTTGTTGTGGCTTTAATGCTTGGAAGGTTTTGAAGATACAATGTTTTAAACCTCTCCATCTCTTTTCTGGTTTTTACTACCTCTTGTTCCAAGGCTTCACATATTGCCTTATTTTTTGATAAATGTTGTTTCAGAATGTCCTCTATTTTCTCTGCCTCTTCTAATTCCACTTTTAGCAGGGCAAAGTCTTCATTAGGTTCTTTATTGTCTTTCTCAAACTGTATCATAAATTCCTATTATTTTTTTCTTCTTAGATCTGAGTCTAGCAATATCTTCTAGAGCACTGATCAGTTCTCCTTCCAAGTCAACCACAACTTCTTCATTGTCAACATTACCTCCTGTGCTTTTATTATCATAATCCTCTTGGGCCATAAGCATAAATTCATTAACCTTATCTTCACACGAGGAGTCACTATCTATGTCTTCTAAAGAGTCATCATTGTTTACACATAAAATTTTCTTTTTACCAAATCTCTTGGGTTTGAACTTGTTTTATCTTTCAGAATTCTGATCCTACTTCTTGTGTGTACACTTATATGAAAAGTGACCTATCTTTCCACAGTTAAAACATTTGAAGGGAAATTTGCCTAGGTACTTGTCTGATCCTTTCTTTAGTCTTCTCAAAAAATTTGCTTCAATTTCATCAGGTTCAGAATCCTCATTATTATCATCTTTAAATGATGCTTCTATAGAAGTGGATTTATCTTTACATATCCTCATTTCATATGAAGTCAACGTTCCTAGAAGTTGATCAAAATGTAGAGTTTTTAGATCATTAAGTTCTTCTATAGAAAATAC
>ML787962.1:201649-283586 GCA_009831015.1 Picea engelmannii | reverse complement strand
CATTAGCTGGTGATGATCCCAATGTTTCATGGTGACAAAACCAATGCAACATCTAAACTCAACTCAACTAGTTAAACTGAAGTGTCAACTGAAAGAGAATATTCTCTAGGTGGAATATTCTCCAGGTGGAATATTCTCCCCTAAAATATAGGAGACTGGACAATGACTAATTATGACTAATAAAAAAGGAAAAACCTTAGGAAAAAAAATCCTAGGTGTGTGTGAAGTAACTCCAACACCATTCGCAGTTTTGTTGGAGGAGATAAATAGTCCCAATGTTTTTAATTTTTGTAGATTTGAATTTATAGATAAATTTTTGAATGACTTATCAGTAAATAGGCTTTGGAGAAAGCATGTGAAAAGAAATAAAAAACTGAATAAATTTCTTGCCTGGTTTCATTGGCATTTTGATTTCACTTGTTTGGCATTTGTTTTCAGCAGTTAGGGTAGGTAGGAGTGTTAATAAGCTCAATACTACGAGCATTTCTCTTACCAATTTCCAGTTTTTCAGCATGAGTTTTCAGTTTTTAGTTTGGAGCAGTAGTTTTGTCTTGGATTGTCATTGGGTTTCATATAAATAAGGCACTTGGTCTATTGTTCTTTGCTACCTCACAGGGAGAATAACATCCCCATTGGAGCCAGTTGTTAGCACCATGATTTTCATAGCTAAAGTTAGAGGTTTGTCAGAAGTTTGAAAAGTCATGCATGTTAGCACCAATATTTTTTTTATTCCTGGCATAATCTAACATATCCAAGGGTCAGTTTCAAAAGGAAGCATTATCAGTTATTATTCCCATTTCCATTTGCAATTGTGTGCTGCAAAATTTGTTGCACGTCACACAAAGGATTTTGTCGCATAGGGGATGCAAAGGATTCTTTCGTGCAGATGATGTTTTCATGCACAGAGGACATTTTCTCACAGAGGACGTTGTCGTGTAGAGGGTGCTTTCTCACATAGGATGTTGTCGCGCAGAGGATGTTGTCGCGTAGGGGATGTTGTCACACAGAGGATATTATCGCGCAGGGGATGATTTCATGCATAACATGTTGTCGCGCAGAGGATGTTGTCACGCATAGGATGCTTCTGCACATAGGATGGTGTTGCATAGAGGATGTTGTCGCGTAGGGGATGTTGCCACATAGAGGATGTTGTTGCATAGTGGATGCTGTCGCGTAGGGGATGTTGTCACATAGAGGATGTTGTTGCATAGTGGATGCTGTCGCGCAGAGGATGTTGTCACACATGGGATTATTTTGCGCATAGGATGTTGTCTCACAGAGGATGTCGTTATGCAGGGGATGTTTTCACGTAGAGGATGTTGTCATGCATAGGATTTTCCTGCGCAGAAGCTACAGGGCACACTGTGAAAATGACTAGTTTAGTGGTCAACTTCAAGATCACGTTCTGACCAACTGGAGAGAAATTTTGAAAATCCCTAAGTTTTTTGTTGAGGACAAACCAAATAATAAAATATTCTCTTATATTTTAAATACGTTTCATATTTTTGGATATTCGAAGGAATCTTTGAGCCCTATTTTTCAGTTTTCATGATTTTATGTCCGAGACATGTTTTTGTGACACGTATTAAGGACATTTGGAGGTGAATTTCAAGAAACAGAGAGAGGTTTTTCTTTATAAAGATATTAAATACAAAAGCCTCTCTCAGTTTGGAAAAATGTAATTTTATTAGGGAGATATGATTCCATATTTGAACCCTAGTTTCCTAGTCTGTTACGCCATCTGCTGCATTTTTTCTGTAGGTTACTGTTGTGTAGCAAACTTGTTGTGCAAGGATGACAGAGTGTCCAACAGTGAAAATCGTGACTCATAAAAACCATATGGTTGAATTTTTACCATGATCAATTATTGTAAAGAATATTTCGGTTACGATTATGATTTGGCAAAGTCGTGTTTTCTATTTTTGGTAAATTCATTGAAATTATTGTTCTCTTTTAAAGAAATCGGATCCATGATTTTAGGAGGGAGTACTTTGACCCTAGAAACCAAGGGTGACATTAGGTTTCTATAGATGGGGATCATTTTAATGTAAAAGGGGTTGGTTGGCAAAACTGTGTAGAAAGTGACTATTGAATGTAGCCTTTGAGCTCGATTGAAACTTAATGCAAAGGTCCTGAAACTTTGATGAAAAGATTCTAACGGTAGAAATTTGATGTATTGTACTCTCTCTTTGAGTATGTGCTTTCCTATGTTCTTTATATTCATATCTGAATTTTTTCTAAATCAGAATGTGATTTCGAATATAAAATTCACCGCGCAGTGCTCTAGATTCGCACCATTTAGACGACTGTGTTTCTTCTAAGTGAACTATGAATTTATCCCCAATGGTGCTCCGAGTTACTTCATGTGTTTTTCTCTCGCGACACAATTATTTTTAATTGAAAGATTGTTTCTTACTTAGCCTTTATCCTCTCAAGTTTAGTCACCTAGTCATTTGTTTCTGTCGTTTTTAGAAGTTGACTCCATTACCCAATGGTATTTTCTCTCTTGTTTGTCCTACCATCCCTTTTAAAACAAAAATAAACTTGTCATATTGCAGAATTTGACCTATGTGCATTTATTGATGAAATATTTGAGTTATTACCAATCATTAGACATATGAGAGAGCCATCTCTGGTTGTATAGATCATAATACAATCTAAAGTTGGTTTGTAGGTTACCTTAGCCTTTCTTTGATGCATCCCAAAGAAATTACCGAGTGCTAACATGTACAATAATGAAAACTAATGAAATAGATTGCTTACCTTAATAAGTTTTTAAACCTCTTTTTCTCCTTATCAAATATATGGCAATGATAAAAAAATTATCACATCAACCTTTCTTAACCCATTACAATTTAAAAATATTGAAATGATTTTTTATTTTTTCAAATAAATAAAATCAATAACTATTTTACACCTTATATAACCCTTATTAAGTATTTTTCCTTTTGTTTTTTCTAACAAATAAAAATCACAATGCTAAAAAAATTGTCACATCAACCTTTTTAACCAACTAAAAATTTAAAAATATTTAGGAGAATATTTAATTTTTCAAAAAACTAAAATTAATACTTATTTTCCACCTAACATTGTATTACCCTTAATAAAAAAATTTACTTTTTTTTTCAATAACAAATAGGAATGGCAATGATAAAAAAATATCGCATTAACCTTTCTTAACCAATTACAATTAAAGTTTCTTGTGGCATAGATCACTTGGTGATAGAGTGTATTATTAAGGCACTCATGTAACACCCCGATTTTAACCCTTATGAACTATAATGTATTATGTAATAGAAATATAATGTATTATGTAATTGTGACTTAGGATTGTGAGCGAGTAAAGTTGAAAAGGGGTCAAAGTGCATAGGAAATGTAATACATCTATATACATTAATAAAATACATGGTTGCTTTCAAAGACAAACAAGGACAAAAGAGATAGAGGGATATGATTCCACAAGAGAGGGGGCTTAAGGGGATAAGTCTTTTTATTATATTTCAATTACCCATAATTTATTTTATGGAGAAAATTGGTTACATGAGTTTCTTATGGAGGCCATGTGGTTCTTGGTTCTTGTAATTATATAAACATCCATTGGGAGATGATTTGGGGGTTGTTCTTCTTCTTCTTCTGCACCCACCCACTCATTTTTTGGGGTTCACTTGTTATTTTTCATTCACTATTACACCCTCCTCACTCTTGTTGAATTTGTGTGCTCTTGGGGGGAGAATGGAAACGAATGGTTAGATGAGGACAAGCATTGCTAGATGGATGTAAGAATTTATTGATCATTCCAGGAGGGAATGGATGCATGTGTGCATGAGATTGATGGTAGTTCAAAAATAATTTTCCACAACTCAGAATCCTTGGATTTTCCAGTAGGGATATTTCCTGACTAGTAGCACTGGAGCCCTAAAGAGAAATGGAACATCCTGAGGGACTTCATGGAAAAGCGAGGTGTTCATTTCTTTGAGTTTTGCAGGTTGAGGGGGAAAGAAAGATGGAAATTCAGATTTGTTGTGTGGTTGGAAACCCTGAGAGCTAGTTAGCTAATTGTTGTGTGTTCTAGATTTGGCCTAGGACCCATCCATGTGGATTGATAGCCCTGGATTGGTGGTGACTTGTTTTTGAGAGTAAAATAATATTAGTTTCTATGGTTGGGAGGAACGTCCTTGGTCTCCAGCCAGTTGGTGAATGTTTTCTTGAAACGATAAGTGCTCTCTGTGTTTTATGTATAATGTATATTCTGTTGTGTATTTAATTATATTTGAGATATGTATTTATAATGTGCATCCTTGTTGGTTACTTTTTGTGCATGGCAAATTGATTATTTCTTTTATGTTATAGCATGGATCTTGATTAATGCATGTGAGTCTTTCATGCTTGATTTTCATATTAAATGTTATTAGAATTCGAAATCAATTCAGAAGTAGGTTTTTGTAGTACCATGCCCAAACTATGGATAATTGGGTACGTTAGATATTGTTATGTGCCCAACCCATGGGTGGTTGGGTACGTTACAGAATGGTATCAAAGCTTCTGGTTGAAACACTATACTAATATGGGCTAGAACGAGTTTGAATTTGAGAAATTCGATGTCATGGATTTCAACCCGTGTGAATTTGGGGAAAAACAAAAATATTAGAGAGAAATATCCTGAAATTCATGGGAAAATTTGAGTTGAAATAATTCAAGCTTTTCTAATAAGTTTAATGGGTTTGATTTGCAGAGTTGAAAAGATGAGTTCGACTTGGAGGGTTGAAGGTTCCTTTTGTTTAATGGTTGTTGTAGTGTGAGGTAAAGAGAAATCCATTATAAACCTAAATATCAGGAGAGGTAGTGTATTAGGTTGCACGGGTTCAGAGCACACAACATTAATACCTTTGGAAAGGTCAAAGGAAAGATCAGGAGAGATAGAATTGTAGGAGTCATGCAGAAGCTAGAGTGTCATGCAGACAAATATACTTGCAAAGTATCATGGAATCATGACCATCCCATTTTGAATTTTAGGAGCGATCACAACCATTGAATCAAGGAATCTCTGGATCATTAGATCGAGATTCAAGTAAATAAGAACCTTCAGATAGAACAGGTCGATCGTCAATCGTCAATCGAAACTAGGCAGGAGATGGAAACTCGATAACTTCTCCACTTTGGTGATTATGGGAGGGAGGCAGAAGCATGATATGTCGAAGGTTGAAGTCGTGAAGTCTCGCCAATCATCCGATCTAATAGGAAGTTTGGGTGAAATCTCATTCATTGGTTAGGGTCATCCGATGTTGACCACTTTAGGAAGTTTAACTTCCAGAGAATCGAACCATTTTAGAACTATTATAACCCGAAGTCCTGGAGTGTCGAATTCCTGAATTCCCGTCGACCGTTATATCAAGGGAAGGAATTCAAGAGAAATTCTAGCTATTAGATCAAAAGTACCAGGATAGAGAAGTTTTGGTACTGCAATACTTTGCCACTTATGCAATTACTGGAGACTAGGAAAGTCCTCGAAGTGCCAAAGTTGCGAAGAGCCGAAGTTGTGAAGTGTAGACGTTGCAAAGTGTCAAAGCCATAGTCTGTGAAATCACGTAGGGCTTCAGATTTGTAGTGGATGAATGTGGACCATCTATTTGATTGATGATGTGTCATAGGCTACGTGGCAGGGGTATCGTATGGGGACACATGTCACATGAATTCAGTACCTTTTGGACCCCAACCTGTCCATTTGAGAGTGACACGTGGTACACATGCCAAAGGTCCATATCACCATAGATGACATTAGCATTCCATGTCATCTCTGGAAGTATGGCCTCTGTGGTTGTCCAATGTCTCTACCAATGAAATTGTTGAAGACCGAAGTCGTGAATTCATGAAGAATGTCTATCTAATATCCCTTCAGGAGCTTTCTCAACCGTTAGATCAAGCAGTGGAAGGATAGTGTAAGCACTTCGATAGATATCACTAGTGGGAAGTGGAACAACTTGAGAGTTGAAATGTCCCGGAGTCTCAGAGTGTCGAAGTCCCGAAATGACTAAGGATTGTCCATCCCAATGCTTGATTAAGTCCTGGCCGTCGGATTAAGCTAGTGGAAGGATAACGTAAGAAAAGGGGTTAATTGACGGTAAGTAGCCATCGTCACTTTATGACCACTTCGGCAGGTATAACTCTAGAGGAGTTGAGAAACTCATGAGGGGAAATGTCTTGAAGTCCCGGAGTAACGAATTCACATGGTACGTTGATCTAATAACTTTTGACAGTTCTCGTGACTGTCTGATTTAACAGTGGAAGGATAGGGTAAGAGATTTTGCAGGTATCACTCTGAGGGAGTTGAACGACTTGAGAATTGTAATGTCCCGGAGTTTTGGAGCACCGAAGTCCCGAACTAATTAAGAACCATCCATCCCAGTGCCTGATTAAATCACAATTGTTGATCTTGTTGAATCCTTCAGATGGGGCGGGACCATCCATTCAACGAGATATTAAATTTTGACCATCTTCTCTTCTAGTGGAGTTAAGATAAAGGTTCTGTGAAGTTTACTCTGGGAGAAGTTGAAAGATTGAAAAAGGAGAATAGTCGAAGGCCGAAGTCCGGAATACTGGGTCCCAAGTGTCGGTCTCATGATAAGGTAAAAGGGTCAATTAGAGGCATGAAGAGCCTATAAGTAACCAAGCCCTCAAACATTATGTTCGAACAAGCTCATGTGTAGAAGAATACAAAGGAATGCACCAAAGAGTTAATAAGCATGTGGTTTCGATCTGTGGTCACATGGAAAGTGGTTTGAAGGAAGCACCTGTGAAGAATTCAAATTTTGTACTAGTTAAAGGAGTTGTGGAATAATTTCGACAAGATCTTTTTGAAAAACAAAAGAAAAGGGGTTGAAAGTGATTTTTCGGGAAGCCGTAACTTTCATCTCAGACATAATATCGGGGAAAGAGTATAGTCGTTGGAAAACTGATTCAGAGGAGAATGACCTAGAATTATTCTAATTTGGATAACTGTGATATAATTCTTCATGCGCTAGGCATAAAAAGTACATGTAAATTTAATTGACAAGTTTTTATGATATGTATAGTTCTAACAAAATGGTTGCTTGCAGATTTGGTAGGATTAGAGATTTAATTGGATCAATTCTAGTCTAGGATTAGATATCAGAGTCATGGAAGCATGTCAAAGCTTGTATAAGTTGGTTGAGGAAACAAAGAACTATATGGAAAGTAATGAAAACTGGAAAAATAACTCAAGAATAGTGGAACAAAAGTATTAGTCAACAACTACTGGTACAACAAAGAAAATAATCCTCACATAGGATATGAAGCTAGCAGGTAAAAAATGTCATTGATGGGCATAGAAGGGGAAAGTAAGGATCCATAAACTTGAAGGTAGAAATGTGCAGATAGTTGCAAGCTTGATGTGGAAGAAAACAAAGAGCTTAAGAGGTTGTGTGTGAATAATCTCTATGTGTCAAGCATAGGAGTTCCAGGGAAGGATTTGTTAGATATGACTTAGATACTTGTCTAAAATTAATTAGTGAAAGAAATACACTTATGAGATCAGAGTTCACAGTGGAAGAAGGATGTCAATGTAGATAAAATGGAGATAGAAAAATGAGTTCGCTTTCACTTGAAAAGTGTCACTTAATGAAAATAGACTTCCATTGGGAATGGTATGAGTGTGAAAGGGTGATTAAATGTTTCCTAAAGGTAAATTTGGATATGAATACCCAAAACGAGTTGCTGGAAATTGAGTACATCGGTTGGATTGCAGAATGGGCAAGTGAAACTTGACTGGAAAGTATTCAGACCAAGGAACAATAGTGCTTATGAGAAGAATGGGAGCACACAAGGCAACACGAATCTGAAAGAATTGAAGGAAAACCAACTACAACATAAATAAATAAATAAGTCAATTGAAACATAAATCCACTAGAGTGCATGAGGCATACAATGAAGTTAAAATGCATATGCATTAGTAGGCACGTTGACAGTGCATTCTTGGTGCATATGGGTGTGTAATTGTGCATATGCACATGCTTGGATATGCATATAACATGCTTCTGAACTTATAATAGTATGTTACTCTGAAATAATGATGTTATGGAAATTGAGTACGACTAATGATGGATTGTGCATTCAACAAAAATGATATAGCATGGTTAAAGAGATGGATGTTGATATCATTGCTTATGATTCCATCTATGTGAAGGCCCATGAGGGTGGTAGGAATGGTGATCAAAATGATGAAGGAGGAAGTTTGTGAGCTTATACAAATATCATTTTATCCACTAGCATCAAGGAGGTTGATAAAAATCATGCATGTATGAATTTGTTGCATAGATGTTGAAGGGAATTGAGGTAAGAATTCCCTCAGTTAATTTTTCAATATTTAAATTGATATGTAATGGAAAAATGCCTAGAGTGTGTAGTTCTTATTGATGCTAGAATGCATTTAAATAGATTTCCAGTTGTATATTTTTTTATGATTGGTTATGAGATCATAACCAGGTCGAGTAAGGAGACATACTCCTTCTATAACAATGAAAATCCATAGAGCTAGTCATGTGTGATACCATAATATGGTTGGATATGGAAGGGATATAGCACTATGTAAGTGATTAATGGTATCTACTGTATATGTGATGTTTGTACTGCAACCTCTTTGTCGGCATTGAAGAACACTTAAGAAATATATTCTTGGTGTTGTGTTTGGGTTGAAAAGGAAGGTATCCAAATAGTTAGGAAAGCAGTAGGAAGTTTGTGGATGATGTGTTGAGGCGTTGGCCAGACCTTCCAACTCATCGTGGTGGAATTCATTACATAGTTATGTGGCATTATGTAGTCAATGCATGGATGCATTGTGTAGTTGTGGCCATGGGTATTGGCACATCAATTGCTATTTTATTTGGTAATTAATTGTTGCATTATTAAAAGCACGTGGTGCTAAAAATACATAATGATGGATAATTGCAAGATATTCAATATGAGTACTAGTTGTTCACGTTATTGGATTGTTGTTGTTACAATTATGAGATCACGTTTTGGAGCTATTAAAAATGTTACAAGTGGTATAACAGGAATTATTGAATGCATTTTGGTGAAGGCATGTATATATTATATAAAATAGAAATGATTATGATAATAGTTGAAATGATGTGAGTATTGCTAACTCATGAAGTTGAAAAAACTTCAGGAGTTGTTAGATAATTCAATAAGAAGGTTGCAGGTGAGAGTAGTTATATAATGATAAATTATGGAAAATCTCTGTCAAGGGAACAAAGTGATACAAATATTGGAGGATAGAAGAAAGAAAATATTGGTTGATAATACATGTGTAAAGAATGATGGGTTCATTCCAGTTAATAGTTGGATTAATGGAAGTGATTGAATTGTTATTGTAAATAATTCTGAGATCACTTTTTGAATTTTTGTAATTGTTGTCAGGAATATATATATATATATTGTACATGAGATACCAACAACTTGTTTGGTTGAGTGAAGGTTGAGGAAAATTATAGGTAGAATGGTCTTGGATATGGCAGGGATGCAAGCCAGAAGGAATATTGATATATACAACTGCAAAATCCAAACATTATGAGCATAAAATTCATGCCTTTTGGAATTTTAATTTTCCTGTAAAAAATAAATTTCAGAAATTATTAATTACAAATTGTTATGTTATGCTAACAATTTGCGTGGTTGAATGAAAGTTTGAGGAAATTGTAGGGAGTATGGTCTTAGATGTGGCAGGGATGCAAGCCTATACATAAGACAAATTCTTGTTTCTACAAGAACCAAACATGATGAGAAGAAAACTCATGCCTAGAAATTTTATTTTCCTATATAAAATAGATTTGAGAAATTAATAGTTACAAATTGTTACATGATTATGCTAAAAATTGGTTTGGTTGATTGAAGGTTGACAAAACTACAAGAATAATGGTATTGGGTATGGCATTGTTGTAAGCCATAATAAATATTCATGTCTGCAACTGCAAGAGCCAAATGAATTATGAGTTGGAAGATCATGCTTGGGAACTTTGTTTTCCTGTATAGAACATATTTGACATTTATTATTGAAATTGTTATAACAATATCTCATGATGATTGTACTTTTATAATACATATGAGAGGTTTGATATTGAATATGGAAGCTCACAAGAAACAACACCACAAGGAAATCGAGCTCAATGATGAAGGTATAGAATGAACAAAGTCTAGTGGACTTGTTGCAGCTAGAGTTCTTGAAGCCGCAACTATGAAACTTCGTGGCCAAAGACATTGGATCCTTGGAGAGAAGTGGAACAACCTAAGGGACTGCATGGTAGAGAAAGGGGTTCATTTCTTTGGGTTTTGCAAGGTTGAGAGGGAAGGAGAGCTTGTTGGTTGGAACTGTTTCCATAAATATAAATTTTGAAGATCATTATACATGTTTTGGATCGGAATGCATATGTATACATGTTTAATTTTAGATCAGAGTGATTATGTATATAAGAGTGTGTTGGATTGTCTGTGTGGATTAATCCCAAAGAGCCTATATTTGTAATGTTAATAACATTGGAATGGTGTTATGTAACGAGGATAGTGCCAAAATAAGGGGGGGATGTAAAACCTTGGTTTTAATCCTTATGAACTATAATGTATTATGTAATTGTGACTTAGTCTTGTGATCCAATAGAGTTGAAAAAGGAACAGAGTTCCTAAGAAATGTAATACATATATATACATTAATAAAATACAATGATGGATGCAAGATGGACAAGGACAAAAGAGATAGGGGGATATGATTTCACATGAGAGGGGGCTGAAGGGGATAAGTCTTTCAATTATATTTATTTACCCATAATTTATTTTATGGAGAAAATTGGTTACAAGAGATTCTTGGGGAGGAAATATGGTTCTTGGTTCTTGTAGTTATATAAACATCAATTTGGGGTTCTTCTTCTTCTTCTTCTTCACTCACCCCTTCATTATTCTGTGTTCGTTTGTTCTTTTCCATTCAATGTTACACCTTCCTTACTCTTGTTGAATTTGTGTGCTCTTTGGGGGGGATGGAAATGAATGGTTGGAGAAGGAGAGTCATTTTTAGATGGATGTAGTAAATTACTGATCATTCCTGAAGGGAATGGATGCCTATGTGCATGAGATTGATGGAAGTTCGGAAATAACTTTCAACAATTGAGAATCCTTGGAGTTTCCAGTAGGGATATTTCCTTACCAGTAGAAATGGAGCCCTAGAGATTAATAGAAAAACCTGAGGGACTACATGGACAAGAAAGGTGTTCATTTATTTGGGTTGTGCGGGATGAGGGGGAAAGAGAGATGGAAATTTGGATTTTTTTTGTGGTTGGGAAACCTGAGAGCTAGTTATCCAACTGTTGTGTATTTTATATTTGGCCTAGGACCGATCCTTATGTATTCATAGCCTTGGCTTAGAGGTGACCTATTGTTGAGACTAAAATAATAACAGTGTCTATGGTTGGGAGGAATGTCCTTGGTCTACATCCAGTTGGTGAATGTTTTCTTGAAAATATAAGTGCTCTATGTTTTTTCTGTATAATATATATTTCGTTGTGTATTTAATTATATCTGAGATATGTATTTATAATATGCATTCTTGCTGGTTATTTTTTATGTATGACACATTGTTTATTTCTTTTATGTTGTAGCATGGATCTTGATTAATGCATGTGAGTCTTTCATGCTTGATTTTCGGATTAAATGTTATTAGAATTTGAAATTAGTTTAGAAGTGGGGTTTTGGAGTAGTGTGGCCAACTTGTGGGTGGTTGGGTATGTTACATATTGGTACATGCCTAGCCTTTGGGTTTATAGGTACGTTACATCTCCTTGTAACTTTTTTGGTTCAAATCTCGACTAGCCCTGTGTGTCAAGTGTGGGGATAGTGTGGGTATGCATGGAGGTTATAGTGGTAGTATACATAATCGAAATCATTTACAGGAGTATGATCCCACCCCAGTTGTCAACTCCACTAGATGCAAAAAAAACAATTACAATTAAAAAATATTATAAAGAATTTAACTTTTCAGATAAATAAAATTAATACTTATTTACCACTTAACATTATATAACACTTTCTCATGTGGGGTGTCATAGAGAGAATCCCAAGTGGTTCTTTCATGCAATCCCACTTGAGCTCTCTTGTGTGAAAGGATAATCAAGGTATGATGTATAGGACAATGGCCTTCATGGCTAAAACACCCCATCCAAAATCCAGTAATGTGTGTGTTAATGATTTCCCCACCTGTGTGCAACATCATGAGCTCAACAGGTACTATGATTCATATGGCCCAACTAAGTTCAAAATTAAATTGAACACTAACAGACTCCAGTTTTATAAAGGAAGGGGTTCAATATCTAGGTTCCTTTCCCCTAATCCCTTGTTATGTTCTCCCTTTGCACCTCTATTTTGGTTAGTTTGGGTTTATTTTTTTGTTCCACCTGTTTCATGGGGTAGATACCAGACTCCACTCCAGATAGAAATGCCCATTGTGAGGCCTAAAGTCTTCTTGTTTGTTTCTTTCCTTAAGCCACCATCCATATCATCTGCACATGTTCCCTACCTCCAATGTTGGGGTCACACTACTATCATTATTCCTAGCCCACCCTCTCCATACCATATCAATTTCAAGTTGCTAAAAATGAATAGAGATGCAAATGGGATTGGCTTGAATCTACAAGGAAAGACTTATCCATAGCTCCAATCCGATTACCAAATATCCTTCATCTTGGAAAATTCCCCACCATATCACCTAGTCATAATATGATGCCATGGACGTTGCTAAGGAATACCATAATCATTTCTTTATTAACATGAATATCAAGATTTCTAATATGGAGAAATAAATCAATTAGAAGATAAAGAAGCTATATAATGCATATTTGGAGGTAGAATTCAAGGAGTGGTTGCAGGATAAAAGGTTATTTAGATCTTGAGACACTAAATTATTCAATATCATGGATATTTATTGGCTGAACAATGCCTTCATTGCTAAAGCGGTGGAGGAAATATGACACCAACAACAAGCCATCTTGCATAAATTGGACCTCTTAAACAATAAATTTGATTGTTTTTGTAAATTCGTTTGTGAAATTGATAGAATTGATTCAGATACCATGGAACCCCAAGACACTCCTACAGTGGAAACTATCCCAAATCAAGATTCTAAAGGCAATCCTTCCAACCCTATTCAATTAGATGATGAGCCAAAATACCAAACAAATATGCATCATTGCTAGTACTCTATACGTGTTCTAGAACATTGGATTTCTATGTCTTTTCCTAATAGGTTTACAAAGGAGAAGGAGTACCCCCCTTAGGTTTCTATTATATTTCTTCTTTTATGATTTTAGTATGCTATGTCAAGATACTTACAAACATTTAGGAACTTTGAACTACCCTTAGTATTATTTTGAATCAAATCCAATGTCGTTTTTAAACTACTATGGACCTGGTTTCCAAAATTGACAAGACACATGCAATTATGTTTGTAATATAATGGGTTGTGGTTCCAAATATTCAAAGTAAAATACTTCCCTAACGATTCTCTCATGAATTGGATTCAAATACTTCAAAAATCGCCAGTCAATGGCTCAATCATTTGGAAGGACATTGTTCAATCCTTCCCTCTAATAAAAAATTATTTCATATGGAAAGGAGGAAATGGAGAAAAACTTTTGATAAAAAAGGATCCATGGATTGGTTTCTCAAATAACCATCATCTTCTAGACCAATCCCTTCATACCATTCACTAGCTTGGATTATTCTACCTAAATCAAATCCATAGGGGTGATCAGGGACATAATAGGTGCATTTCCTAGAGAGATGTAGGGATTTCTAAACATTATGGATGAGATTGGGATAGATATATCTAGACACTAAATGAATCCTTGGTTCAAATTTTGGAACAAGAAGACAAATTGATCTAGTCTTTCAACCCCAAAGGGAAATACACACCAAAGTCATGATACAAAGAACTACTTTATGAAAAGGAGACTACACCCCCTCTTTGGTGGGGAAAACTGATCTGGAAACCCAATATCCCAACAAATAAAAAACTCTTCACTTGGATGCTTTTAAAGGGGGTGGCCCCAACCTGAGAAAAATTAATGGAAAAAAGCTTCACAATGCCCAATAGATGTCCACTTTGTAGAAAGCGAGAAGAAACAAGTAATCATATTTGATTATCATGCTCATACACTCTCTAAGTATAGACCATTATAAAAACATATCTAAAATTTATCTCTGACTGTAAATGAGACCATCCAAGAATGATTGTACTCCTGGTGGGAGAATCCAAATCTAAACAAACTCGTAGGCATCCTCCCAATGATCTGTTGGGGCATTTGGAATTTTACGAATAAATCCATCTTTGAAGAGAAAGAGATTCCCACCTCGGATGTGCTCTCATCACCCTTTCAACTTTCAAGTCCCTTCCCTCCAAACCAATCTCCCCTTATTCTCATCCTCCCTCCCAAGAATTTGAAATAAAAAGAAACATTCCATGGGATTTCTTTTATCGAGTAGCTCAACACACCCCTTCAATAGGGGGATAAGGAGGCATCATACACATCTCTAAATCCTCCTCACTATCCTTCTCATTTGTTCTAGGTGAAGCAACAAATAAAAAAAGTGAATTTAGAGCTATCCTTCTACTTTTCAAACTTGCACAAGAAAAAAAGATATCACAACTAAATTTTTTTGGGGACTCTCTTCTAGTTGTAATCATCATCATGGGAACACACATTCTTCACAACTTCTTACTTCATCTAGTTCTGGAAAAAATCAAAACAATAATTTCCACTCTCACTTCTTTTACCATCTCACATGGTTACAAGGACAAAAATAGTGAAGCAAAATCACATTCCAAAAGTGGAGTGGCATTGGACAAAGACATCTGGAAAACATGGAAAAAAGTTCCACAATGGACCTCTAAACATATTCATCCCCCTTGGTTCACGGCTTGACTTGTAGGCCATTAGTGCCTCTCCTTACAGAATTTTTGTGTTTTGGATTATCCCTCTTTTGAATATGTAACATAAAATATCAGAATGTAAATATTTTTTGAACATAGTAGACAGTCCTTAGAAACTTTGATGATCATGCAAACTCAATGAACATCTCATTCAGAAATGCATAAAGGAATGTCTAAGGCATCTACTGATGTAATTTTGTTATATATAATAAATTTACCTTTTTTTTCTTCTTTGGAATATATATATATATATATATATATATATATATATATATATATATATATATATCACTTCTATTACTAACTATGGTTCTTTTATTACTATTTATTTGTCTATTGATAAATGTTGGGGAAAATAGTAAAATTTATTTAATTTCATCTTGTTGAATGAGGATCTTTGACTTGATGATATCTTCATCCCACTTCATTAATAGACTTCTAGCAATTAGTGTTGTAGCAACACTATTATAGATCACAATGAATACATTGTAACCTTTCTCATTATTTGTGGGGACCCTCATTTTGCAGTCTCCCCGGTAAAAGGAAGATATTTGAAACTCTAAATATTTCCATGAAGAATATTATCTAGACATAAAAAGAATTGGAAAATTCCTTCTAAAGCATATCATTCTAGAGAATATCATTCAAACACAAGCAAAGGGAGAACAACTAAGCTAAAAGAAAGGGGCAAATAAGGCATGTGAGCTAGAGGAATGCAACTTGAGGGTAGTTATGCATCAAAATGGAAAAAATCCAATAACTTTGTTTCAATTGTTTAAACATGTGGGATTTTATCTAATGGCAAAATATTGCAACTTGAGGGTAGTTATGCATGAAGATGGAAAAAATCCAATAAATTTGTTCCAATTGTTTGAACATGTGGGGTTTTATCTAATGGTAAAATATTTGGAGATATTTAATTAAAAGAAAATGCATAGTACCCAGAAATATTACATACAGCATAATCGGAAAGGTCAATTATATAAAAAGCTAATTTATATAATGATATGTTGTACCATCTACTAAAACACAACTGGATATATCAAACACATACACTTATAATTAGATACGTGTAAGATTGTAGACTATTCCTTTTGACACCATTGTAGTTGCGACTGGTTGAAACAAGGGGTGTCGGTGGCTTAGTCCCTGCCATTTAATTAATTTAAAAGACAAAGAAGTGATTCTTACCTTTATCCCATTTCGTATTTTGAGATTCAATTATAGTTAAAAGAAATATAAGTTTATGTATAAAGATTTTTTTTTATTTTTCGTTGGTTATATTTAGCTTGGATCTTGATAGTTTACACTAAATATATTATACTTCAATATTATTTTTATACTTCATTACTCTGATGAAATATGAGTTTGAGTAGATTTTATTATAATTAGTGTACTATGGGATCTAATGGAGAAACAATTAATAAACATTATGCTTCAATGTTAGTTAAAACAAAGGGAGTTAGGTTCAAAGTCTTTACACGTTTTCTTATGTAAACATGAATTTCAAAGGGACACAATTTTCAGTAGTACCATTTCATTAAGAGGTTTCGAATTCTCTCAATTAGCTAGTTATAATTTGGAAAAAATATATTTATTTTTGTATATTCACTACATTGTAATACATTGTTTGTTCTTATTAAATTGAAGTATTCAAAAAAAATAAAGTTTCAATGCTATAAACATAAGGTTAATTAAATTGATGATTTTGATTAATAAATTGAAGCAAAGTAGGATTCATTATTATTGCATAAAATTAACATATGTATGTTCATTGTGAATTTTCATTTAAAACAAAAATAACATTTTTTAATATCATTGCAACAAAGCTTATATAATATAACAAAATAAGTTATTTCAAGTAGTAAGTTAAGGAAGATAACCATGTTCTAGATAGTAGATAATCTCAAACCAAAAATAACAGAGTATCATTCACAATTCCTCAAGGTAGTATCAATGATAAATTAGGGGGCATCTACAAAAATAAAAAAAACTTACCTACCATCATCTATGACCACACACCAAACAAGAGTAATTATATATTTTTTTCACTCTAACATGTGAGCTTATAGGGTAAACATTTGGTTTAGATATTGAAGAAATTAATGGTTAGAACTTGACTTTAGATCCATTTCACTTAAAAACCAACTACATTGCAACACATTATCATTGGCACATCGAAGCATCCTATAAATCTTTTAAAAATTCTTTTAAACAAAGCTACAATGCTATCAAAATAATGTTAACCAAATGGGTAGTTTGAATCAAAAAATTGAAGAAACAAATACTCAATAGTATTATATGAAATAACATACACATATTACACCATAAGTTCATTCTGAGTCATCATTTTAAACAAAAGTAGCATTTTCCAACATCATCCAACAAAAAGTATATATCATAACAAAATATTTCAACTAGTAAGTCATGGAACATAACCATGTTCTAGCTCATAGATAACATCAAACCAAAAATAGCATAGTTTCATCCACAAATCTTCAAAGTAGTATCAATGATAACTTAATGGGATTTTACATGGATAATAGTTGACTCAGGTATTAGAGAAAGTAATTGTTAGAACTTGACTTAAACCTCTTTCACTAAAAAAAACAATCACATTTTCACTTCAAGTGCTAATAATAATAATAAAATATTTTTGAAGGAATATAAATAAATTGTTCTTCCAGATAATTAAATATGGATTAATTGAGTAACTAACTTATTTAAGCATAAGATGCAATGATGGCACTAACTTAGTCTCTTTTCAGTAAAATAAGGATTACACAACTTGAAACAAATTTAAAATATATGCAAGGTCATTTTAATTTTTATTTCACATGCACATGGGATATTCCATTGAAAGTAATGTTTATAAGTGTTTACGCCACACCTATAGAGGAATTGAAATAGACCCTTTAAACGCTTAGAGTTTATAAGAGTAGGACTAGAACCCGAGGCACAACTTTTATTACTAAAAATACATTTTATCATGTGCAAAGGCTAAAGGTGTTTTTCCTCGCAGTAAAAAACAATAATATAACATGGATAAAACCAAGTAGAATTCATAGAATTCATAAGGGGTTTTGCATTAATTCTTATTTAAAAAGATCATTGGAAGAAGATTATATGCTAAACTATATCATATAGATAAGGGTTATTTATGTTAAATGTAACAAATTCGTGAAACGACTCAAACTTGGGTCTTAAATGGTCTTCACATTATTTAAGTTAATAATATAACAACAAAACCTTCAAGATTAGACCCATTCCCTATACCTATTCCCTAATTAAGAAGTATCTAAATTTAATCTTAATCAATTAGTATGTCTTGCTCTTAACCAATTGGTATATGTGATAAAAAATTTAAGATTAGACGTATTCCCTAATTAAGAACTATCTAAATTTAATTTTAATTAATGAGTATATCTTGCTCTTAACTAATTAGTATACTTAACATATAGAAATTGGAGGAAAATTAATTTTTTATTTTAAATAGACAAAATCAATTGAATCACAACCTAAAGTTTGAAATCATAACAATTAAAAAAATATAATAGAATATACCTTAATCCTAGATTTTAGATTGATATAATTAATCCATTTGAAGGAGGTGTCACTTGTGCATGAATTCAAATAGATATACAAGTTTGAAAATTTTCCATGCATTTAAATTCAATTTCCTCCCACTTTTAGAGGCTTAGGATTCCAAGAAGAAATCAACTCTATTGGATCATTTTGGTGACCAATTCTTCACCAAAAAGAGCCCAATAAGGTTTTGTTTGAGTATGCTTTTTGAGACTCTAATCTCACCACAATAATATTTTAGAAGATAAAATAGAATATCATAATTGTTGGGATAAAACACAATATCAGAACTAAGATCAAATAAATAAAGTTGTCAATATATTTTCTACCATGTAATCCTTTTAGAAAGTTTTAAACTAATGACCTTCATAGAAAAAAAAATCAAAAAACTTCAATCCAAGTCTTGCATTGTTTCCACCTAGATATTGATACGAAAACATGATAACCAATTAATTATAAAAAAATTTACAAAAAAAATATAGTTTACCAAATAATTTAGAATTATTTAAGCAACTAAATGAATATTATAAAGGATAAAGAATGACCTCTCATTCTATAAGTGAACCACTAACACAATAAATATCAACGGATGCCAAGACATTAGAAACATTGTATTCCATCCTTCAAACCCCAAAAAAATCTTCAACATTAATAACTTATGGAAAAATACAATGCATCCTAATCTAAAACTTCTCACATCTTCAAAGACTTATTCCTACAAAATCCCCCAATTTCAAGAAAACCTAAGCACTCAATTTACAAAATTAATGAATCATTTGAAACCGAACTCACAAATTCAAAAAATATTCCACATACAATTCATGAAATAAACAAATCTTCAATACGCGACTTCAATATAAAGATCCTTATGCTCCAATAATCTATAAACACCAAGGAAAACTATTA
Organism: Picea engelmannii; assembly: GCA_009831015.1. Taxonomy (NCBI): domain Eukaryota; kingdom Viridiplantae; phylum Streptophyta; class Pinopsida; order Pinales; family Pinaceae; genus Picea; species Picea engelmannii. The sequence goes on along the minus strand of ML787962.1, from coordinate 264,109 downwards.
TGTAGCCTCCAAGAACGAAATTACACAAACATATCGAGGACCTATGTGACCAAAACCTTAGATTTGGGAAATTATATGCAAATAAAATTCCCATAAATGCATGACATACAACATTATAGAGAAAATCAGTCCACCCACTAAAATGATTTCCTCCCCCGAATTGCAATAAACAAGTCCTGCATGAGGGTTTTATAATATCGAATTAGGATAGAACTTTCATTAAATCATTGTGACTAGGGTAGGTGCACGATAATGCAAAGTAATGAAATGGCTTGGTATAAAATTTTTAACTTTTGTTTTTCCTTGTGAAATCTATGGCAATGAAAAACGATTCTCACATCGATCTTTCTTAACCAATTTAAAAATATTAAAATGATTTTTTAAATAAATATAATCAATAACTATTTTACACATTATATAACCCTTTCTTAACCAATTTAAAAATATTAAAATGATTTTTTAAATAAATATAATCAATTACTATTTTACACATTATATAACCCTTCATAAGTATTTTTACTTTTGTTTTTTTCTAACAAATAAAAATCACAATGATAGAAAAATTAAAAATATTAAAATGATTTTTTAAATAAATATAATCAATTATTATTTTACACATTATATAACCCTTCATAAGTATTTTTACTTTTGTTTTTTTCTAACAAATAAAAATCACAATGATAGAAAAAATGGTCACGTCAATTTTTTTATTAATTAAAAATTTTATATATTTAATTGAATATTTAATTTTTCAAATAAATAAAATTAACATTTGTTTTTCACCTAAAATTATATAATTTTTAATTAAAAAATTTACTTTTGTTTTTCAATAACTAATAACTCATAAGAATGGCAATTATTAAAATTCTTGCATTAATATTTCCTAACTAATTGCAATTAAATCCATCATGGTGTAGATTAGTTGGTGATAGAGTGTATTGTTAAGGCACTCATTGTGGTGTCATTGATTCAAATCTCGACCAACCTTGTGTGTTGCGTACAAGGACAATGTGGGTACGCCTAGAGGTTATAATGGTAGCAGTTGGAATCGACCACGTGTCACGTGAGTACGAGCCCACCCTAGTTGTTAATTCTGCAACAACAAAAAAACAATTACAAGAGGGATTATGGTTCATATGGCCCAACCGAGTTCAAAAGAAAATTTAACACTAACATAGTCAAGTTTCTGTAAAGGAGAGGCTTCTGTCTCAGAGGGGATTCACCATGTTACCAATATCTTATCACAGTCATTCATAAAGGGGGTTTTAAAATTGTGAAAATTGAATTTAATGTATTGTAAGTATTGGGGGGATGCAGGGTATCAAGGGGTTTATAGGTATTGGGGGGTATAAAAGAGGTATCTGAGAAAAATATGGTTTTTTATTAGAAATATGTATTGGGAGGGTAGTTTAACAAAAGGATTTTGGGAGATATGTATCATTATCTAGAAAAATTAGGAATATTCTTTAATATCCTATGAATATAGGTGTTATTTCATAGGTTCACTCGGTGAAGACCCCATGTTGGATCTCTAGGTTCCTTTCCCCTGATTTCTTGGTATTTTCTCTCTTTGCACCTCTATTTTGGTTAGTTTGGATTTCTTTGTTTGTTCCACCTAGTTCTTGTGGTAGATCTCATACTACACTCTAGATAGCAAGGTCCATTGTGAGGCTTAAGGTCTTCTTGTTGGTTTCTTTTCTTAATCTACCATCCATCTCGTCTAGCCATGTTCCCTACCTCCAATTTTTGGGTCACACTACTATCATTATTCCTAGCCCACCCTATACATCCCGTATCAATTTCAAGCTACCAAAATTAAAGAGAGATGACAAAGGGGATTGTCCTGAATCTACAAGGAAAGGCCTTATCCATAGCTCCAATCCCACAACCAAGGATCCTTTGTCTTGGAAAATTCCCCACCATATCACCTAGGCACAATTTGATGCAATGAAATTTGTTAAGAATTATCATCATCATTTCTCTATTAACACCAAGATAAAGGTTTCCCATATGGAGCAAGCAATCAATGAGAAGAGAAAAAATCTATCTAATGCATAGTTGGAGGTAGAATTCAAAGATGGGGCGCAATATACAAGGTTTTCTAGATCTTGAGAGACTAAAGTCTTCAAGATAATGGATATTTATTAGTTGAACAAGGCCTTCATTGCTCAAGCGGTGAAGGAAAAAGGACACCAACAACAAGCCATCTTACATAAATTGGACCTCTTAAACAATAAATTTGATTTTGTTTGTAAAGTTGCTTGTAACATTGATATCATTGCTTAAGATACCGTGGACCCCAAGACACTCCTACAATGGAAACTAGCCCAACTCAAGCTTCTAAAGGGCAATCATTCGAACCCTATTCAATTAAATGATGAGCCAAAATGCCAAACACATATGCAACACTGCTAGTACTCTATACTTGTTCCACAACATTGGATTTTCCTAATAGGTTTAGCAAAAGGAGGAGTACTCCCTTAAATTTCTAATGTCTTATTTTATGCTTTTAGAAACTTTGAACTCACCTTAGTGTTATTTTGAATCAAATTCAGTTTTTGAAACAACTATGGATTTGATTTCTCAAATTACAAGCCACATGCAATTCTATTTATAATCTATTTTATGATATATTAATACTAAATTAACTAGATTATACAAAATAAATATTATATTTTGTTTTGAAAAATAAAAATTATAAAATAAAAAATTTCACATAAATGTTTAGTAATTTAAGAAATTAAAATTTACATAAAATTTTTAAAATACTAAGAAAATATTAATTTAAAAACACTAAGAAAATATTTTTCAATATACTTTCCATTTAATATTAAAAAATCTTTATAATCTATTTTATGATATATTAATACTAAATTAACTAGATTATACAAAATAAATATTATATTTTGTTTTGAAAAATAAAAATTATAAAATAAAAAATTTCACATAAATGTTTAGTAATTTAAGAAATTAAAATTTACATAAAAATTTTAAAATACTAAGAAAATATTAATTTAAAATCACTAAGAAAATATTTTTCAATATACTTTCCATTTAATATTAAAAAATCTCTTAATATTTTTTATTTTCTTTTGCAATAAATATAATAATGATAATAAAAAAAATATAGCATCATCCCAATTCATAAAACCAACAAATCTTCTAATACTCAACACACAATGACTGGAGAGAATTATCACCCATTAGAAGAGCCTTATGGTCAGATAGCCTCTATAGACAGGGAAAAATATTATGTCTATTTTTGGTTGTTTTTGGGTGACTTTTTTTGTTTGATTTTGTCCGAAATTTGATAAGAAATGGTTGGATTTGCAGATTTGAGTGGCCAAGTTTATATAATTCTAATGTTTCAAAAGTTTTTTAACAAGCTGAATTCATTTATACATTCAAAAATGCAATTTAAGCAACAGAAAATAGTGATTTTGCCCAGATTTACATTACCTGATTCCAATAAAAAAAACCTAAAATATAAAACTCACTGAAATTATGTAAACGTATCCCGGGCCATGTGATCAAAATTTTGGATTTGAAAAATAACATGAAAAAAATTCGTATGCATGCATGACAAAGAACATTGTCTCTGTACTGTCGGTAGCGCTAACAATATTCATCGAATTTCGACTGAACTTTTAGTCGCCGCGCTTGACTTACGATCTACGTCTTACATTACATATAATAATAGTGTGTACTTCTCACTGCGACGTAGAATAATAGTCTCTGTTTTTCCTTTCCCAGAACGTTCTGTCCGCATTACTCCAACGTGTATTCAAAACGCTCACAGTTATTCAATCAATAAGTGGGGCTTCAGGTGCACGCACCTCGCGCCTCCAGCGCCTAAGGAACTGAGCCCTTTCACCGACTGTCCAATAGCACAATTTTTCATAGATATATTCTCATGGTTTTTGAACACGTTTTGATGAACTTCACAAATGGCCGACATCAGATAAACCTACGTTTCAGTTCTGGTGAATAAAACAAACCTTTGAAAAGTTGAAATAGGTGATGGTTCGAACTTGTTTATGTGCATTTTAAAGCATTTCACGAACCTTCACACAAATATCAAAAAAACAATCGTAGTCATTGACATATGGCATAATTGCTTATACCTCCACTGATCTCCTATTGCAAGAAATGTTCAGACATCCATGGAACTGGAAGTTGAATTTATGGACATGAATTAACGACAATGGATATTGTAAACAAAGAAATTATAAGAGGTCAATGATTAGTTACTTCAAGATATAAATCTGTATTATATTATCATTATCCATATCCATGTACAACGTTAATTTCAATATTAAATTTCAAGTAGATTTGGAAAAAAAAATCAGGTTATAAATAAAGTAGAATTGGAAAAAATAATCAGGTTATAAAGATAAGGGATACTTCTTATGTGGTATTGAGAGTAAACTCTAGAATCTTTAATAACAATGCTTGAAGCCATTACAACAATATATTTACGATCTAGTCTATAGGAATTGAACACCTAATAGGGAGGATAACAATTATTCCTCCCAACTAACCAAGGTAAACACAATTGACAATATTTATTTAAAATTTGTATTTAATGATGTTTTTAAAAGCTTTTTAATTGGTAGTAAATTAAAATATGGAAAAATATTATTAATGGTGGTTTTAGAGGTTGATGTAATCGACATGTTAATATTTACAAGCGAGGTTGGATTTAGAGTATACCATTCAATTGTGGACCACCTTGTTACCTTTAGGATCATTTAGGATCATTGCAACAAATTTTGTTGATTTAAAAAAAAAAATTGACATTGTGCCAAGGACTAACCCTTGGAATAGGTTAGAAGAGCTTAAAGTCTCCTTCTAAGAGCTTCCAGTGAGGCGATATAAGAAAGTTATTTCCAAGTTTAGGAACACTGAAGAAATTGACTGTAATATAGGAGTGAAACAAGCTTTCCCCCTATCCCCTACCCTTTTCGATGTCTATAGTGATAAGTTAGAATATTGTTTGGAGGATGTAGGTTGTGTTGGCCCAACTCTATCTCGTATAGTCATCATCCTTCTTCTTTACGCTAATGAGATTGTTCTTATGATGAAGAGTCTCTATGACCTAGGTAAGCAACTTATAATCCTCATAGATTTTTGCTCTAGTATGAGCATGACTATGAACAATGACAAAACAAAGGTTATGATGATTAAATCCAAAAATGTCACCTACGGTACTTTTGTATATGACAACAATATCTTGAAGGAAATGCATACTTTTCTATATGACAACAATATCTTGGAGGAAGTGCCTTAGTACAAATACCTTGGAATCAATATTCAACGCAAGCTCAATTGGAACTTTAGCACTGAAAAAAGGATAAATGGAGGGTGGAAAATGTATTATGGGTTTGAAAACAATTGTAAATAATTAGAAATTTGGCTTTGGGATAAGAAAAGAAGATCTCTTTCACACTCTCATCACTTTGTTTATCTTATATGGATGTGAAGTTTGGGGTTGCAGTATCTTTAAAATCCTGGAGAAAGATAGAACAGATCCAAAACAATTTTATAACTTATAATGTGAAAATTAAGAGAAATACACCCTATCCTATCCTCCTCATAGAAACAATTATTCTTCCCATGGAGAGCATTGCTATGATTAGATATCTAGCTTACTACATGAACAACATGGACGACAAGAGTTACAAATATTATCGCTCCTAAATTTAAGGAGAATATGTGGTGTGATAAAAAATTAGAGGTTAAAAGGAAACTAAGATACTACAAGGAGGTGGTCAACCATAGTTTAGAAGATCAAAAGTACCTCTCATTTTTTAAAAGTGCAAAGATGAAAATCAACATTAGTAAAATAAGAACAAACTCTCACAAGCTACATAGTGAAATTAGGCGTTGGACAATTCCCAAAACACCATGAGATGAAAGAATATTTCATCTTTGTGACACTAAGAGGGTTGAAGATGAAAAACACTTCCTCTTAGATTTCCCTGCCTATTCCCAAATCAAATCCCAATTTAAAAATAGTTTCCACAATACAAACCTTTCAAACCTCCTAAGTCATCAAAACTATGGTTATCTTGGAAAGTTTCTCTCAATGCTCACTCTCAATTATTTTTGCGCACAAAATATAATTTTAAAGAAATCAAAGTAATCTCGTACCTTATTAAGGTCTCATAAACCAATTGGTCTCAGTGGATGTTAATCATCATCCTCATTAATTTTATCAAATCTTAATTTTATCCAAACTAAAATTTTGTTAATAACATATTTGTACTTGTTTCAATAAGAGATGTCACTCATCATTATTTAGTATGAATATTATTTTATATACTCTTTTCTATATAGATTATGAATGTTTGTTGTTATAATTCTTTTAAATAAGGATTAACCCAAAAAAAAATATCAATTATAGATTCAAACACATACATGTTTATGTTTAATATAGTTTATGAATATTAGTTTTTTTTTTTTTTTAAAGTATCAACCAAAAAAAATATTTGTTGTAGCTTTAAACATGTATGTTTAGACATTAGACACTTATCCATGTTAATGGTTGCACTTCTTTTAAACAAATATCAACCAAAAAAATATGGAAAAAAATTATTATAGTATCAAACAGAGCTTGTTTAGAGATTATTGATCACAAATGAATAAAGCAACCAAATTGAATTGAGCCTCAATTGATTGAAATTCTAACTTTTAATTGTTACGAAAAATATATAAGTTTTTGTAAGTTACACATAATATAATGAGAATTATGTTAGAATTAATGCTTACATATTGGTTTGGATTTTTTGGATTTGGTTGGTTTTGGAAGATCTTCTCCAACTATCAAATCTTATTTTAGTGTGTGGTTGAGATATTCTCTCAACAAGTTGTTAGAGTTGTTAAGAGTCTATGTCTATCTTGAGGCAAATATTCATGTATAAATATGTGTCAGATTTAATAAATAAAGCATTTTTTGTGTGTAATGATTATCTAAGTTGGTATCAGAGAAGATTGCTTTGGGTGTAACTCCCTCATGGTAGGTCCAAAAATATGTAAGTGTGTGAAAGTGAAGTGTTTGTTTGAACATTTTTTGTGTGTCTATGTGCTTGGTTTCATAGATATGTGAGTTGTGCAAAACATTGTGGATGTGTTGAGTTGCATAGAATTGTGTGAGCCAAAGGTTGATCGTGATGGTGTGGATCCATTTCCCATGGATTGAGAAGAAGCTGTGTGAACTACCTGTCACTCGTGAATGTAAAGAAGAGCCTGTGTGTAGAGAATCCTGCAACTACACGTGGATTTAGTCAGCTCATTGAAAGCATAGATGTGATGACCCTGAATTTCAGATCAATTGTTTGTAGAAATCAACTCGATCCATGGGTTGAATTACACAATACTAGAGTTTTACTGGGGCAATGACTGCCAATTTTTTAGAAGATCTGCTTAATACAGACTCGGAATTTGCAGGTACTACCTTCAACACTACGAGTAGATACAACTAGACTCTACACATGTATTGTTAGGGACCTAACCTCCCTAACCCCTCACAAATGTAGAATGATATATTTCCATGTAATAAATGTCGATATTAATAAGGCCTAGTAATAAGGAGAATAAGTCAAATGAAGAAGACCTAATAGAAGCTTCTGCTTCTAGAAGGATCTTCCTCTAGACTGTTCTTTTGAGTAGATAGATTTATAATAAACAAGAGTATGAGAAGTTTTTTCTTGAGATTTATTGTAATAGAGTGTTTCTCTGTTGGAGGTTGCTTCCTCGAAGAGAAAAGTGAACATTGTTTCCTATCATTAAATGTATTATTTTGGTGTTGTGGTTTCATATATTGTGTTGTTATGTTGTTATTCTCTGCAATATTTCTATTTTCGGCTATTATAATAGATCTGGTACCTTACAAGTGGCATCAAAGCACTTTCCTTGGCGAAAAACTGTGGGTTAGTTTTTTCAGGGTAGAGACATATTTCGGCACCTTAAAGCTACAGAAATCTATTGTTTAGCACATGTTGCCATACATGCGGTTGTGAGACCCTAAGCTTGAGTTATATTCGACCAACAAAACCCTTCATACATCGGCCCTTTCAGCATCACCTGAATGGAGATCAAGTCTCACCTAAGGTATCTATTGGGGTTGTAGGAACCGTGTTTATGTAGTAGTGAGGGAATGGAAGGTGATCATCTTTTTCATTCTTACTTATCTATTTTTTGAGCACTATTTTTTCTTTTCTCTTCTTAGATTACTTAGTCAATTCAATTATGTATTACCATTATACTTTGGATTACCACAGAAATAGATTATTGTAATGGTCATACTATTGCACAATGATCACACAGAAGATACATCTAATCTAATACGCATCAATAAATAATCCATGATCAATCACATAAAAGACAAGTAAACATAGTAGTTAACGTGGTTAACCCAACTTTGGGCTACTTACACAATGAATCGCTTATTTATTATGATTTATGTAATTGTCTTAGTCTTGCGCACTATTCTTACAAAGATACATCATGCTATCTTTTCCTTCTCCTATCCTAGCTGCTCTCTAGTGAAAGCCTCTTTCTCTCTACAACATCTCCTTAACCTTCATACATATACTCTTCTCTTCAAATGAAATCTACCGAACTATCGACTTAGTGGAACCAAAAGAAGGGAACCAGTCAAAAGAGAGAACCCCTATTCTCCCAACCCATTAAATATTTATACATAATTTCTAGGGATTAAAACCCTACTTTTGTTGGAATATCGAGAGGGGGGGTGAATTAGTATGAGCACAATTAGTAATTTTAATCACAATATAAAACCTCCAATAAATATCACGAGCATTAAATATATCATCAACACCATGATTCAATGCATAAACATCACATAGACACAATACACTAGAATTTTCCGTGGAAACCCAATGCGGGAGAAAACCACAGAATGTTTTTCTTATTTATCAAAGGGTACATTCATTGGAAGACCAACTTCCTATTTCTCCAGCTACAACTGGAAGGAGGCTCCAACCCCCTATTTATAGGCTGCAACCTGAAGGAATCTCCAACTCTGTAATTTACCAGCTCCAACCGGAAGGAGGCTACAACCCCCTTTCCTTGCCCTATCCAACCGCCCTGAAATATAAATGTAGACCAATTTTTCACTACCTTTTTCTATGTAATTGAGAACTTCTTGTTGTTGTTTTTTCTGATACCTTTTTTGTTGCTACTGATATTGATATATCATCAATATTGCAACCACACATACATCATACCAGGATTCACAAGAGACTTCTCCAAATCAAATGCTTATGAATCACTAAGACATACATGTTCCTGATCTCTTACGAATACACACCCTAACACACACATGAATACATACCTTCAACCTATAGTTGACTTGAGTTTTAGATCCTTGATATTCAACTATTTTTCCTCATAGGTCCGCAACCCTATACATTGTTTGTTCGCAGATGTCTATGCTTTTCCTTACTATAGCCCACGGATGTCTGCGCTTTTCCTCCTATAACTCACGGATTTACTCAAAGAACCAATGTCTGTAACTTCTTCTCTGTATGCTCAACTCCTGCAAACTTATTCCTTTATTGTACTTTGTTGACTTCGAATAACTGCTTCAAATCAAACAATTTGTATCCACATAAGTCATCTTCAATTGACTCTTCTCTATGTTTTAATAAGGATATCATGCAACTGACATGCAACATGTTAACTTATGATGCAACTTGTTAAATTATGTTTATAGTTACATTAACATGTAATTGACATATAGCTTGTTAACTTCTATTTACAAGTTCTTTACCTTGACATGAAACTCGTTAACTTCTATTTATAGTTACTTTAACATGAAACTGACATGCAACTTGTTAAATTCTATTTACATCTCCTTTACCTTGACATGCAACTTGTTAACTTCATGTTCAAGAGTTGACATCAATAACAATCAACGTTTCAATAATTCAATGACAACCAATCTTTAAACAACTAATCTTTCAACAATTAATCTCAACAATTAGTCTTTCAACAATTAATCTTTCAACAATCTCCCCCTTTCGAAATGATGGCAACACTTAGACACAACATTTCTCATGCTCATGTTGTCTCCCCCTGTCTTCATGCCTCTTCTCTTCATCTCTATGGCTCTTTTTTTATCTCCCCCTTTGACATCAATGGAAAAGGTGTCTTCTCCTTGAGGATGCTCCCCATGTCTATAAGCCTCTGATCTCTACCGATGTGTCTCTTCATGGTGCTTCCTCGTGTAAATATATGATAAAAATAATTCAAAAAAATTTCAAGTCTTTCATGATTACTATTTCTCTCCCACTATTTTAATATGTCAATTGCCATGTAGATAACTATGGGGTTGAAACTACTCCAAGTTTATATCGAAGATACTCAAAAGTATCCCTCGGAAGAGGTTTGGTGAACATGTTTTAAATATGATCTTTTGTCCCAACATACTCTACCTTGATGTTCTTCTTTGTAACCTATTCACGTAGAAAGTGAAACTTGATCAGAATGTGTTTTGTATTGGAATGCATCATGGATTCTTATAGATACTTATAGCACTGGTATTATTATTGAATATTGGAATATGCTTGTCATATTCCACATGTATTTCCTAGAAGGTTTGATTCATCCATAGAACATGTATACAACATGTTGCTACTGCAATATACTCTACTTCTACTTTGGACAATGATATTGAAGACTATTTCTTGCTCAACCAGGATACTAGACAATCACCCAAGTAGAAGGTTTCTCCACTTGTAATTCTTTTATCATCAACACTTCCTACCAAATTTTCATCTGTCTATGCAATTAGAGATAGATCATTCCCTTTTGGATACTATAATCCATAGTCTTTTGTTGCTTTGAGATATCTGAATATTATCTTTACTTCCATAACATATGCTTGAAATATTGCAACCTGACCAACTTCTTGCATCACATTCGGTCTCGATGTTGTCACATAGAGTAAACTACTAATCATAGATCTATAGAGTCTTTGATATGCATCCTTGGATTGATCATATTTTCTCAACTTACAACTAGTCTACATGGTAGTACTTATGGGCTTGAAATCTACCATTCCAAAATTCATTAGCATTTATTTTATATAATTGGTTTTGGAGATGGAAATTCCTTTATCTTGATGACATATGTGGATTCCCAAAAATAAATACAACTCACCAAATAATGAAATTCAGAATTCATCCTGCATGTTTGTAGAAAAGTTTTTACTCATCCTGTCATCATCACTTCCAAAAATAATGTCATTAACATAAACTTCAATTATCAATATACTACCTTGATTTACCTTTATGTAGAGATTGTTGTCTGCATTTCCTTTCCTAAACCCTTGTTGTTGTAGATACATGTGCAATCTTGAATACCATGCTCTAGGGGATTGTTTGAGTCCATGCAGTTTCATCTTCAATATGCAAACATAATCTTCTTTTCCCAACAGTAGAAACCCTTCTGATTGTTCGATGTATACTTCTTAACTTCTAGTTCTCCATTTAGGAATTTTKATTTTACATCCATCTGATATACTTTGATTTTCTTAGAACGTTYGTAATCCAATATTAGTCTGACTACTTCCATTCTAGCAAATGGGGAAAAGTTTCTTCAAAATCTATTCCTTCAACCTGAGCATATCCCTTGCATACTAACCTTGATTTATTCTTSGTTACCTGTCCATCCTCGTTCAACTTGTTTTTGAATACCTATTTTGTGCTAATCATGTTCTTATTCTTAAGCCTTGGAACAAGTTTGCATGTTTCATTCTTCTCTATTTGATCCAATTAGTCTTCCATATAWTTGATCCATTTTTCATCTTTGTTGGCTTCCTCAAAACTATCGGGTTCAACTATGGACAACAGTGCTAGATGTCTTTGTTTTGGTGAATGTAATTTTATCCGGGTTTCAACTCATGCATATTTATTCCTAATGATATGTTTTGGTGGATGATTTTTCTGCACTCTCCAACTAGTGGTTTTGGGAGATATTTGAATATTTTGTTTATCATATTCCTCTTGTTCTACTTCTAGTTTCTCTTCTTCTTCTTCTAGATCCTCTTCTTTTTCCTACTCTGTTGAATATTTGTCTTATTCTTTGGGATTTCATACACTTGTCTCATCAATCTGTACATTGACGCTTTCCACTATTATGTTGAGTCTCATATTGAAACACTTGTATTTATTTATCTTTCTTGAGTACCCGACAAATATTTTTTTTTCAACTCGAGAGTCAAATTTTCCAATCATGTGGTCTTCTCTTTTGATATATCACGTGCTTCCAAATATTGTAGAATGCTTTACATTCTCCAGTCTTCCTTTCCATAGCTCGTAGGAGTATTATCACTATTACTTATGATCATTCCTTTGTTTAGGATATGAATTGTTTTATGTACTACCTATGCCCAAAATATGTCACTCGACTTGGAATATTTCAACATGGTTCTGGTCATTTCCTATACTGTCCTATTCTTTATTTCAACGACTTTGTTTTACTGAGGTGTCTTGGCTACTGAGAATTGTCTTTTTATTCCATGTTCACCACAAAATTACATGAATTCTTTCAATACAAACTCTCCACCATTGTCCGATCTCAAAAATTTTGTTTTCAAGTCTGTCTCTATTTCAACCATTTCTTTGTATATCTTGAAGTGTTTGAATGTCTCTGACTTTTTCTTGAGAAAAAAAATTGCATTTATTTTTGTGTAGACATCAATCGGTAGCATGAATTATTGTTCACCATTTAATCCATTTGTTATCATTGGTCCACATAGATTGGTATGCACAATATCCAATGGTTTTGTCGTTGAGTAGTCCTTTGATTTGAAATTGGTCCTAGTCTATTTTCCATGTAGACAATGCTTACATAAAGTATTTGTTGACTTTGGAATTTCAGGCATTTCTTTCACAACTTCATTTTTGTTGATTTTGACAAGATTGTCAAAGTTCATGTGACCCATTCTTCTATGCCAGAGCCAACTTTCATTTTCATTCCCTAAGAAACAACTTTATTTTCCAGTTTCATTCAAAACATATATGTTTTTCAGAGTCCTTACTGTTGTTTCCACTAACTTTCCTGGTCCTTCTTTCGTAATTTCACATTTCTCTTAGTCAAACTGAAGTGTGTGTCCTTGATCACACATTTTAATTACACTCAACAGAGTGTGTTTCATATCTTCGACCACTAGAACATTTTTACTTCCATGGCATATTTACTTCCAAGATTAATTGTACCACTACCTATAATTTTATTTGAATGATTATTTCCAAATGAAACGGATCCATCTCTTTCTTTATTCAGAGTTAGAAACTTGTTCTTGTCACATGTCATATGCTTTGAACAAGCATTGTCAACATACCAATCACTTTTCCTGTGTTGAGCTTGTAGATAAAGCAAGCATTGAGTCTTCTTTCTTTTCCATTTCTCTTATGGTTTTGATATCTGACTGTTGATGTTCTTGTTTGATTCCCTGGGTGGAATAATTAATATACAATTCTTCATTGTGTGTCCAAAATTGTTTCATTTTTAGAATGCTACTTCATTTATCAATGAACCGAAACTATTTTGATTTTTGTTATATGCTTCATAAGATTTTGTGGGTTAACTATTATTTAATTACCCTACATAGTTGCTTCGATTCTTGGAATAGGCTCTACAGTTTACAACTTTGTGTCCAAAATTAGCACAATTAGAACAATGACCATAAAACAACCTTCCATGCCTACAGTTAAATGATATTCTTTGAGATGCACTCCTTTTGAATTTGTTTTCTTGAGTCTTCTTTATTTCTGGAATGTTATTCTTCGGGGGCATGCATTCTTCCTTCTTGACAGAATGTTTGGAAATATATGCATAGATTCTTTTTCCTTCATCATGTTATGTTGTCTTGGAGCTCGATCCTCCTCATTTTGTTATTGATTGTATCCTAGTCTGTATCTGTCATCGGCTAGACTTTGACTATTGATTATTTGATCCAATATTCTGGTGCTCCAATATTAACATATTCCATGATCTCCTTCCATTGGTTAGACTGCTTCTTGAAGGACCTCCTGTAATACAAATTGTTGGAATACTTAGAGGGGGGGGTGAATCAGTATGATCAAAATTAGTACTTTTAATCAAAATATAAAACCTCCAATAAATATCATGATCATTCAATATATCATCAACACCATTATTCAATGCATAAACATCACATAGACATAGTACACCAGAATTTTATATGGAAACACAATGTGGTAGAAAACTATGGAATAATTTTCTTATTTATCAAAGAGTACATTCATTGGAAGCACCAACTTCCTATTTCTCCATATACAACTAGAAGGAGGCTCCAACCCCCTATTTATAGGCTACAACCTGAAGGAAGCTCCAACTCCCTAATTTACCAGCTCCAACTGGAAGGAGGCTACAAACCCCTTCCCTTGCCTCGTCCAACCACCCTGAAATATAAATGTAGATCAATATGTCAATACCTATGTCGTTGTAATTGATAACATGTTGGTGTTGTTGTTTCTGATACCTCTGTTGCTACTATTGATATCGATATCTCATCAAGACTACAACCACACATACCTCATATCGGGATTCACAAGAGAGTTCTCCAAATCAAATGTTTATGAATCACTAAGACATACATGTTCCTGATTTCTTCAGAATACACACCCTAACACAGATAGGAAGACATACCTTCAACTTGTACATGACCTGATTCTTAGATCCTTGATATTCAACTAATTTTCCTCACAGGTCCATGAACCTATACACTATTTGATCACAGATGTCCACGCTTTTCCTCACTGCATCCTGCAAATGTCAGTGATTTTCCTCCTAAAACTTGTGGATTTACTCAAAGAACCTTTGTTTGTAACTTCTTCTCTATACCCTCAACTCTTGCAAAATTATTCCATCATAAGACTTTGCTGACTTCAACTCACTGCCTCATATATTCCAATCTGTATTCATAGAAATCATATTAAACTGAATCTTCTTTGTTTTTTAATGAGGATCTCATGCAACTGACATGCACATGAAACTAAAATGCGCATGGAACTGACATGCGCATGGAACTGACATGAAACTTGTTAACTTTTCATGCAACTTGTTAACTTCTGTTTATAGTTACTTTAACATGCAACTAACATGTAGCTTGTTAACTTTTGTTTACAACTCCTTTACCTTGACATGCAACTTGTTAGATTATGTTTACATTTACTTTAACATGAAACTGACATGCATCTTGTTAACTTATTTTTACAACTCCTTTATCTTGACATTAATTTTGTTAAATTCATGTTCAAGGGTTGACATCAATGAAAACCAATCTTTCAATAATTCAATGAAAACCAATATCTCAACAACTAATATTTCAACAATTAATCTAAGCAATTAATATTTCAACAATTAATATTTCAATAATTATTATTTCAACAATTTTGTTCATCCCAAAACCCTATTACCATTCATGATAACTCAATCTAACTTGTTGTTCCAGCTACTTTCACCTGTTTTTATGTATGCATGTTTCTTTTACGCTATGCTACTAATATTCTTTCTTTTAGGTGGCCTTCTATCTTTATCATGTTAGGATATCATCCTACCTTTTTGCTCTCTTTCTTCTCTTGATTTATTCTGTGCTTTATTCTTCTGCTTTATTCCTCTGCTTTATTCTTCTCGCTATGCATTTTACCCCTGAATGCACCTCAACTACACACTCTTGATTCTTCCTTCTTCTTCTATGTACATACTTTATACTTAGTATTTTCATGTATATAATTTCCAAAATGCATGTCCAATAGGACCCCAACACTAACCTATGGCTCTTCCGGAGCCACTTAGGCCTGTTTCGCACTCCTCAATCCTTGGATGAACTTTTGGGAGGCTTCCTTGGTTGTCACAACTTCCTTTATTATTGTTGCCTTGGTTTCCACAATCTCTTCGACCCCTTGTGTAGTTAGGGCTGTAAGTTTTTTTTTTGTTTCATGTGTTTCTTGTTTCACCTTTCCCTGTGCAGTGGCCATTTCTCCTATAACCTCTTTCATGTTATTCTTTCTTTCAGAGTGGACCTTTTTTTCTACTGGGATTTTCCACCTATATTCCCAATCATTACAGATCAAGCATACATCCTTTGTTGTCAACTTGTAGTTGGTTGGCATCAACTGGAGTGCAGGGTCCTTTTTTGCTTGCACACACATATGGTGCATTACTCCTTTGAATAACGCAACATCCTTGTATTTTTCTACTGTCTCATTTTTTATTTGTGGTGTATGTTCAATTATATACCTAATTGAGTATAAGTATACATAAAATGTAACATTATTATCTTTTTTACTCCTTTTGTTTGGCGTATTCCATAAGTTGGTGTATCATGTGGTCATACTACCTCTACTGGTTGTTCTCATGTGTTGGTAATAGCCCAATTCCTTCCATCCTACCAGTGCAATCAAAATCAAAATCTAGGCATAATGAAATTTTGTACCATCCTCCTAGGCCTCGATACAGTCTGTCAAAAATTGATTGACCAAGAAGGTGGTCCAATTCATTTGGACCCCTTATGAGCATTTTTTTGCAGCTACGATTACTACAACATGTACTTTTCCTTTACGCCACTTTATCAACAATTTACAGGCCAACACCTGCATTTCCAATCGAACCCCTTCATCTTTGATGTTCACGACATCCAACCCCCTTTTTCCCCTAAAGGTCTGAAAATTATCCTTCATGGCTTCTAATTGGGACTTCTCCCCTACTTTATTGAACAAGGTGGTCGGATCCTCTCCTACTTTTGGTATCATTGTGATTCATGAAATTAATGCAGTATCATTTGACACAAGTGGTTTAAGCCACAATGTTCCTCCATGGATGCAGTTTATTAGTAACTTAACACATGCATTGATTTCCAGGCCACATCCAAAGTGTGGAACCTCTAGTAGGTTTGGTCTCCCCAACTTCTCGAGTCTTGTTTCCCACATATGTATTTCCAAAAATATTGCTTCGGTGCTTAGTACACTCTTAGTGAGCAAGTAATTTTTCCTTGCCAACTCGGGAAACTTCTACTTTTCTATAATATCGTGATCCGCAAACTTGAGGGATACAATCTTTTCTAGCATGTCCCCTTCAATACTTACTCTCGATGGGATTGCTAGTGTGGCCAACGGGTATTTCCCATCCATTGGTAGTTTTAATTGAGGCACATTGTATTTCCTCGATAGGACATAGTCCTTGTGAAATATTGCTTGTGAAGTCGAAGCTCCAGGTGTTTCCTGGACCTCTGGTGCAACTGGTGGGCATTTTGATTTCTTATTTTCCGCTATTGATGGCACTCCAACTTTCGTTGGGGCCATTGTTTCATGTGACAGGTTCCTTTACTTTCCCTGTGGTTGTTATGGTGCAGTTGTAGTTCGACTCTGAGTCACTCGGGTTCGCTCTGGTTCACTTGTTTTTTCTCTTAGTAACAAGGATTCACACTTGGCAAACTTCAACTAGTTGTGTGCCTCCTTGCCAATTGTTCATATCTCTTCATGCCTTAAATAACTTGTCCAATCTGCCAACGAGGTTGTTGAATGGTTAAATAAATGTGGCTTTATTACCAAATCCATCATGTGATTTTTTCCTCATACTCCCAATTTTTCATCATTTCCAATGGTTTTTACCATTTAAGATTATACAACATCTTTATGACCTATCATTCCCACTTTGTAGTCATCATTTCATTTCTTTAATTCCTTTAAAGGTTTTTTCAGTATTATATTGCGCAATTATTCTTGCTTCTATGGTTTCTTATTCACGGTCTTCTGCATCTGTGTATTATTGTATTAATTGGCGTAGTTTCATCCCAATAGCACGATAATCATTTCTTATGTGTAAGTTCTTATGTCTGTGTACTCTATAATCTTTTTCTTTTTCTATATCTTCTTTTTATTTATTTTTCTTCCTTTTTCTACCTTTTATATGTTTTTGTTTGTTTTTCCTTCCTACTATAGTGTACTTACTATGATACATGTGTTCTAGCGCAACCCATATCACTACGCAAATTGTCAGGTGTCCCTATAGAGTTTCAACTGACTTCCATTCACAATGATTCCAAGGACTTCTCTATTCAATGTTTCCAACTGCATAGCACCTGCTTCTGTCACATGTTGAATCACATAGGGTCCTAACGAGTACATTCAAAACTTCCCTAGATGTTGCATAAAATTACTGTCATAGAGTAATACTAAGTCTCCTACTTGAAACTTTCTATGTTTAATGTGCCTATCATTCAATGCCTTCTCTCTTACCTTCTTAACTTGTTGATGGAAACCTGTGACAAACTGATCTTTCTTAAGATATACCAATTGTGATAATATCTCCTCTACTACGGGAAAGTCTGAAATATCAGTGATCGCTACAACACGCAGGCTAGGTAAAATAAACTCCATTGGCATCACTGTTTATTTACCATAGACCAACCTGAAAGGTGTCTTCCCTATCAAATTTTTACTTGTAGTCTTGTAAGCCCATAAAAATGTAGGAACTCTTAAGTCTCAATCATCTCTCCCTACATTGTAGATCATTGTCAAAGAATTCTCTAGTATTTTATTGAAAGGCTCCATTGTCCCATCAGCTTGAGGATGATACGTGGTAATATTATGATGATGAATTTGAAACTCCTCAGTCAATGTTGCAATTTTTTTTATCCAGGAAGTGTGTTCCTTGATCACTGAGTAATATGCACGGACATCCAAATTGTGTGACTACATTCTCAAATAGAAATCGTGTAGCAATATTTGTGGTGAAGTCTGTGACTGGTGTTGCTTAAGCCCATCTTATCAAGTACTTTGTCGTAGTGATTATGTACCTTGCCCCTGATCTTCTTGCTTGTGGGTTAATTGGACCCACAAAGTCTATGTCCCACTTATCAAATGCTTGCAAAGTAACCTATGTATTTAAATGAATTTCATCCCTCCTTAATGGCTTTCCCACTCTTTGACATACATCGATGAATGAAAATATTCCTTAGCATCTTTTTGAAGCTCTATGCACAAAATATTTTTTGCATCATTTTTCCTTGCATAATGTCCTCCTGCAATCCCATCATGCACTTTTGTGAGTAGCATTGGTATTTCATGTTCCATCACACATCGTCTCAATATTCCATCTACACCTAACTTGTAAAAATTCCCTGCAATCAACTGATAATCCGTTGCTTTAACTACCAATTGTTTCTTCTGCACCAATGTCATGTCTGACAAAGCCATTCTTGTACTTAGAAAATGCATGATATCTGAGAAGTAATCATGCACCATTTTAACTAGAAATAGTTTTTCATCTGGTAAGTTTCCATCTAAATTCCCTGTATATTCTCCTGAAAGTATGCGCAATAGGTGATTCATTCCTGCATTCAACTTCCCCGGTTTCACCAAAACCTCAAAACTGAATTTCAGGAAAAATAGTATCCATCTGCATATTATCTCCCCCAACACTAGCTTGTTCACTAAGTATTTTAGTGCAGAATGGTATGTATACATCTTAAAGTGAGAGCCCAATAAATAATGTCTGAACTTTTGTAGCACATATACCATTTCCAATCCTTCTCATTATTTATTGGTGTAATTCTTATTTTTTATGGACAACTTCCTACTTGCAAAAGAAATTGGGTGATCTATGTCTCCCTCCCCTGCTTGAGATAGTAATGTGCCCAACGCTATGGATGATGCATCTACATGAACATGGAACTCCTTGTTCCAATTTGGAAATATCAAAATCAGTGCGATTAATAAAAAAAAATTAAGGTGTCCAAACCCTTTTGACACTCCTCCTTCTGTTGGAAATCCCCTTCCTTATTCATTGTTGGCCCTTGGTTATGAAATAAAGAGAATATTACAGAAGAAAAGGAGAAATGAGAACTGCACACAAGGAAGGTTGACTGAGATCAGGTCGAAGTGGTTAAAGAAGAAGAAAATATGGAGCGAAGTCCGAGAGAGAAATCCGTTGGACAAAGATATCGAGGAAGACAGATTAGCAAGGAAGATGGATCATGGAAAACTCAACAAGAGGAAAAAGCCATCGATAGATGCTTTGGAGAACCTCGCAGGAAAGAAGGAAAGATAGGATGGCGAAGCCATAAAAATGTTGGTCAAGTTGACCTAGGGTTTTGGTATCTAGGATTTTGACACCTAGGCTTCAGCCTAAGGCTGTCGGTGAGCTATTGTAATGTATAAATAAAGGTTAAGAGGACTTGATATGGGTTCGATTATGTTATGATGAGTGATTTTTGTTACTGCTGAGAGAGAAGTATTTTCTGGTGAGAGAAGTATGTGTTGTAAGATCTTCAGTTGGGTGCAAAGATCAACCCTGCAGTTGGGTGCACAGGGAGGGGAGAGAAGAGAGAAATAGAGAGATATACAAGCTAAGAGTGCAGATAGAATTTTATGCTTTCATCTAATATATTATAAAGAACAGTTATGTGGATGTATCCCTAGGGATAGGCTGAACCACGTATATCTTGTTGCTATGTTTGATTGATGTTGTGTTCTTTACTCTGTTACTCTGATGATGCATTAGTATGTTAGATATGATATATAACTGTGCGAAGTAGGTTTATTCTTAGAAAGAATAATCTGATCTCCATGTGTGGTTTCCTTGATTCCACTTGCATTTCCTCTGGTTGTAAACACTTGTGTCCTGCAACCCCCTATTGTTACTTCAGGTGAGACTGCATCTGCTTCGCAGGTGTTGCCGAAAGGGTCAGTAGTTAGGTCTTGTTGGAGYGTTATTAGAGRTGAACCTTAGGTCTGCCCCTGTGCCAACAAATGGTTCTATTTCCGGGACCAGGATCTTCTTGAGGGAATGTCAATGTGGTTTCCATCAAAGACAGAGATTCAGAATTAGATAGAATAACAAGAGAAGGACTTCRCARAAGCTGAGAATAAGAACCCTAATATTAGCACAGAAGACTRGTTGGGAAGGTATATCTTTACTTAAACACGATATTTTMTTTGGAGGGATTCATAAGGATTTATATGAGTGGCTAGCCAGATTAGCAGATACCCAGTTTGAGATCAGATCTAGACCCCCTATGGTTTGGACATCGATGTTGATCAAGAAGGTCAAGAGAGTTGATGACATCGTGTCAAGAGAAGTATACCACTGGTTTGATAGTACCATTGGAGGGTATATCATCAAGTTTTCTAGAGATAGGGTAGAATCATATAGCCAAGCAGAGAGATATTTCTTTAAGGAACCGAGAGGAAAATTTTTACACTTCTTGAAGTTGAATATCAAGATGATATTGCATGAGAAGAACATCTTGAAGATACAATAGTGGGTCCGATTGAAAAAGATAATGTTCAAGAAATCAGACAATGACACAGAGGTCAGACACATGCGCAGTGGGAGAAACTTCAGAGAATTTCCTCTGGTGAACTTATTCGAGCAAAATCATGAACCATCACAAGAAGAAGGGTTCTACAGTGGAGAAGAAGAAGAGTTTTTGAACGAGGAACATTCAAATTCTTCTAGGGAAGAAGAAGAGAATATTGAAGAACCTCGCTGAGAAGAGTCAGAAACTTCAAGGACTGTGTAGACTATTGAAGTAAGTGTTATTACACCCCCATTGTTTTAACAACATTAAGTAACTAGAGTAACCTAAGTTATCAGAACACTCAGAGCATTGGTACAAGTGGTTCAGTGCATACTTAGTCAAGAACCTTAGGAAGATATATGGAAGATGAGATGAGGTTACCCACCTTTAGAGGAGATGGATCTGAATACCCTGACCAACACTCGTTTCTATGTGAAGTTGTATGGAGTATTAAGAATTTCCCTGATGGAGCTATTAAACGAGCTCAGTTTAGTACTACCCAGAGAGATTGTGCAGTGAGTTGGTACATGAAGTTCGTCCAAGGAGTTGTCCAGCCAAAACCGCTGAATGAGATTAAGGTTGTGTTGATTTCTGAATTCAAGAAACCAAATTCGGAATCGTGGTGCATCACAGAGTTGAAATAAATCAAGCAAAAGTAGTTGAACCTATTTGGGAGTTTGATCAGAGGTTTAAGACCTTGACATGTCATTTGATTTTTTAGATACCAGACGAGAAGAATAAAGAATGGTTCATTTCTTCCCTCTTACCACACATCAGATTCCCTTTGATGTAGAAGAATATTGCTTCGCAGGCCGAGGCATTGGAGATCACCATGAAAATAGAATCCAGCTCAGGTATGAGTCAAATCTTGAGTCAACTAACTAGCTTATCACTACATGTTGAAGATATGAAAAAAGATAAGTAAAACGATAAGAGAGAAGACATCTGGTGCATTAGATGTAAATCAGAATGCCATGATAAGGAGCACTATCCCTCATTTCATGAATATTTGGATTTTGGAGCTTCAAGCCCTTTGAAGCAAGTTATTGTACCTTGGTGTGAGTTATGTAGAAATATACATCGCCATGGTGAATGCTACTACATGAAAAAGTACGTTCAAATGCCTACAAACCTCTACTGCACATTCTGTAAATATGTGGGTCATGATGAGAAGGACTATAGAGCTTACAACCTCTTGCATGAAATATCAAGGGATATCTACAAAATTCAAGGTGAAGTATAGCAAGAAGGGAACACTATGCAGTATAATTCCCCAGGAAGAGGAAAATTTAACCCTCCTAGTGGATTCAGAGGAAGAGGACGAGGAGGAGGTATGGGCCGAGGTTGAGGTCAGATCATTTGTTATAACTGTGCACAACCATGCCACTTGTAAAAGGACTATCAGAACCCTTATACTACTTGTAGTTATTGTAATTTATTTGAACATTTCATAGAAGAGTGTCTTGTGTTGTTGGCCAAACTTCAGGAGAAACGAGGAAACCAACAAGTACAACTGATCACAAGAGAACCTCATAGAGCAGATCCCAGAGTCATTTTTATCACTAGAGGATGCACTACTACAGGAGAAGATAGGGTGACTCCAGGGAAGACTACAGAACAATCAGGAGTCAGAAAAAACTACAGAAAAGACACAAGATTTTGATCCAAAGAGAGAGAATAAGACATTTGAAGAGCCAAGAAAAGAGTTTAGAAGAGATTAGGCTTCTTCATCAAAGGCACAACCAGAAGTTAGAGAATGTGGAATTCCCCTGGCCTTTGATCATTATGCTTCGCCTGGAGAAGGAAAAAAGGTAAGCAGACTCATGGAATTCTTATTCACTTGCATTAATTTGATAAAGGATGAGAGTGTTTTACAAGATATACATAATTTGATCAAACAGTGTGAGATAGTAAGGGTAGATACTTTACTTAATAAAGCAGTACATCAACTATCCAAAAAGAGAAGGACAAATAAGGAGATACAACTTAATGCTCAAATTGGGGATTATGAAATAGATTATGTGGTCCTTGACTTATGCTCTGAGGTCAATGTTATGACGAAGCATAACTGGGAACTGATGGGAAAACCTAGGTTGACCTATTACCCTATCAGGCTTAGGATGGCTAATAAGCAGGTTGTGAACCCCTTCAGAATATTGGAACATGTTCTTGTGGACATTGATGGGGTCAGAACATTTGTGGACTTTGAGGTGATTGAGATAGTCAATGATAGTTTTCCTTATCCCACACTGTTAGGAATTGATTGGGATTTCAACAATTCTACTGTTGTCGACTTGAATAAAAGAAGAATGAAATTTGAAGGTGATGGCCTTAGGTTCATCTCACCTTTGGATCCTAACGAAGGTCCCAAATATGCAGATCCCATTAGAGAATAAGACCGCGTGTATGAGTTGGAGAATATATACAAACTCACAGCAAGACAACATGATTACATTAATCCTACAACAGATGGGAATTTAAGTTTGCAAAGTGACAACACATGTTCATAAAACTCAGAATAAGCACTGGAGAATTCACATAATAAGATGTATGAAGTATCTACATGGAGATTTGCTAAACTGACCAAAGAAGTTCATTAGATCGGCACAACAATAAGTAATTTACCCACATTTGATGGTTTGAATCACTTAGAAACTTTCTTATTGGAATTTAAAGAAACTGTACCAGTATAACAGAGATTGTTGGCACTGGATGAGGCCTTGAAATCTACTCCAAAAAGATGGCGGGGAACAGATAAAAAGAACATCACGAATGGGATACAATGCCACACTTTGATGACAGCGCGATTTTCAAAACAAGTTGAAGGATGAGAAGTTAGGTACACAGGTCAAATATGTCTAAAAGACCATGTGCAAGGTTTTGAGGAGGCTTGGAGCTGTATTCCTCAAGAACAGTGGGTGCATAAATTTATCAATAATCTAGACACAACGCATATCAATTGGTACCTTGAATTGGAACTGCGCCTCACCACTACACATTGGCAAGGTATGACCCAGAATTTTGTAGCTACATTTTTATTTGAAAGTCAACAACCTCTGGTAGATAAATCTTTACAGGTTGTTAGACATAAAATCTTTGAGGAGGCACCTAGCCTCCCTGTGGAGCAAGAAGAGGATGAAAGGATTGCACCTCTTCAAAAAATGCAAGGATGTTACAATATCAATGCTGATGAAGACAATGATCCTAGGAATGTGAACATCACAAAAATGGAAGGACAAAGAGACATAGAAGGAATATGATTCAAACTACCTTTTATTGGAAAACCAATCAAAATCAAGAAAGTTAATATTGGAACAGAGAAATCCCCTAATATTTCCAATGTTGGAGATTATTGAAATGATGCCACTATTGATAAGATCACAGAGTTACTACACGAATATCAGGACTTGTTTCCAACCAATTTCACTGATATGTAGGGCATTAAAGGGCCCATGGGAGAGATGAAGATCCCCCTGAAACTAGAGGCAAGGCCAGTTAAGCAAAGACCCTACAGAGTGAATCCTAAATTTAAGGAGAAGTGAATATTGAATTAGACAGAATGATGGATGCAGGAATCATAGAACCTGTTGAAGAATTAGAGTGGATTATCCCTATGGTGGTTCAAGATAAGAAAACAGGAGAGATTAGAATCCGTGTAGACTTGAGGAAATTGAATGATGCATGTCTACATGATCCATTCCCTACACCATTTACTGACAAAGTGTTAGATAATGTGGGAGGACAAGAAATCTACTCTTTCATCGATGGATTCTCAGGATACCATCAGATCAAGATTTCCAAGGAAAATCACCATAAGACCACGTTTGCAACATAATGGGGATCCTACCAATACATAGTGATTCCTTTTGGATTGAATAAATCACCAACCATATTTTTAAGGGTGGTGGTCGAAGCATTCAAGGAGTTTTTACATAAATTTCTGGAAGCATATTTTGATGATTGGACTGTTTTTAGATTATTGAAAAAACATATTGAATTCTTAAGACTAATGTTGGATAAGTGCAAACAATGTTAGATTTCCCTGAACCTAAATAAATGCATCTTCTTTTCTCCTTTTGGAGTGTTGTTGGGCCATATTATGTGTAAGCAGGGATTGCTCATAGATCCATCTAAGATTTCCATTATTGTCGATCTACCCCATCCTACTTCAGCCAAAAAGTTGCACACTGCGTTGGGACATACTGGATACTACAGGAAGTTCATTCAGGGATATGCATAGATTACAACACCTATGGATAATCTTCTGAAGAAATATTGTCAGTTTCAATGGACAGAAGAATGTCAGTAGAGCCTTGACACACTAAAACAGAAAATGGTTACTGAGCCTATTTTGGTTTTTCCAGATTGGAGAAAGGAATTTCATGTGCATGTCGATCGCTCTTCTATTTCACTAGGATCAATGTTAGCACAACCAGGAGCATAATATATTGACCACCCATTAGCCTTTTCTAGCAAGAAGCTATCAACAGCAGAGGTAAATTACACCACCACTGAGAGAGAAGGTTTAGCCATGGTGTATGCACTGCAGAAGTTTCGTCACTACATGTTAGGAGGACACTTTAAGATGTTCATTGATCATTTCATGCTGAAATACCTATTCAATAATCCAGTGTTGGTTGGAAGGATATGTAGATGGATTTTGTTATTTCAGGAATATGATTTTGAAATTGTGGTAAAACCAGGAAGGATGACCAAGGGACCTGACCACTTGTCTAGGTTGGGACATGGAGAGGAACCTACTAGTTTGGATGATACACTGTCGAATGAATAGTTTTTGGCCATTAGAAAGGTTGATGATCACTTCGCCGAGATAGTTTATTTCCTATCAAGAGGAATAACACCTCACGAATACACAATCATTCAGAAGAAACAACTGGTAGTGCGTGCTGTATATTTTTCTCTTATAGCTAGACAACCATATAAGATGGGACCTGATGAGATCCTGAGGAGATGTTTTATGGAAGCAGAAAGACCACTAATTTTAGCAGAATCTCATGAAGGCATTGCAAGAGGACACTATGCAGGGAAAGCAATAGCACTAAAGGTTCTTAAAGTTGACCTCTGGTGGCCCACTTTACACATAGATGCTAAAGAATACTACATAGCTTGTGATGTATGCCAATGAGTTGGGAAACTGTCAAAAAGAGATGAGATGCCTTTATCACCCCAGCTAACTTTACAAGCATTTGATAAATGGGCCATTGACTTCGTGGGACCTATAAACCCACCAGGAAAGCGCACAGGAGCCAGATACATCGTCACTGCGACATAGTATTTGACCAGATGGGCATAAGAAAGAGAAGTTAAGGACTGTAGTGAAACTATAGCTATGCATTTCAATTTTGATGATATCATAGCCAGGTTTGGATGCCCAAATATCCTTGTGAGTGATCAAGGTACACATTTTATTAATAAGACTATTGAATCCTTGAATCGGGAATCTAAAGTTCACCATCAGAAGAGCACCCCATACCACCCATAGGTGAATGGTATGGTTGAAGCCTTCAACAAGATCTTGGAGACAACACTGACAAAGATTTGCAGTGTAAACAAAGATCACTGGGATTTGAGAATACCAATAGTCTTATGGGCCTATAGAAATACTTGTAAGAAGTTGACAATGCAGACTCCCTTTAAGTTGGTTTATGGCCTAGAAATAGTTGTACCCATGGAATATTTAGTTCCTATCTTAATAATTGCAGCCTTTACAGATATGGATGACATTAGCATTGTTCAAGAGAGGCTGTCACAGTTGGTCGAACTAGAAGAAGACAGATTTATTGTAGGATTTCATCAACAGGTTTAGAAGGAACGAGAAAAGGCCTACCATGACAGACATATCAAGAATAAAACATTTAAGCAAGGAGATCTGGTATTGGTATATGATAGCAATTTCATCAAGCATCCAGGGAATTTTAGAACACATTGGTTGGGGCCATATGAGATAGCCTATGTTACAAAAGGAAGAGTTGCATAGCTAAAGACTTTGAATGAGGATTGGAAGGAAGGATTGGTGAATGGGAGCCGGTTGAAATTTTACTATGACAACCAACTACCTCACATCTCTTGGTAAAAATAGAAGGAGAAGGTTCTAGGTACTAGGTGCAGTTGATACTGGGTACGAGGCACAAGAAATACAATCTACACACAGGGTGGAGGAACAAAGCAGGAAGCACAGGTTGCGCTACGTAGTTTGAAGTTGAGGTACAACACAAGATTCAGATCAAAGTGCCTAGGGATGAGTCACAGGTGAGTGTTGGGGGCATGTTGGCCCTTGGTTATGAAATAAAGTGAATATTACAAAAGAAAAGTTGAAACACGAACTGTGCGGAAGGAAGGTTGACTAAGATTAGGTCGAAGTGGTTAAAAAAGAAGAAAAGATGGAGCAAAGTCCAAGAGAGAAAGTCGTTGGATGAAGATATCGAGGAATACATATCAATAAGGAAGATGGATCGTGAACAAATCAACAAGAAAAAAAATCCCCTGCTAGATGCTTTGGAGCACCTTGCAGGAAAGAAGGAAATACAGGCCGACGAAGCCTCGAAAACGTGGGTCAAGTTGACCTAGGGTTTTATACACCTAGGATTCTGGTATCTAGGGTCTTGACACCTAGGCTTCAGTCTAAGGATGTCAGTGAGCTATTGTGATTTATAAATAAAGGTCAAGAGGACCTGATATGGGTTATATTATGTTATGATGAGTGATTGTTGTTATTGTTGTGAGAGAAGTATTGTGTGGTGAGAGAATTATGTGTTGTAAGATATTCATTTGGGCCTAAATATCAACCCTACATATGGATGTGTAGGGAGGGGAGAGAAGAGAGAAAGAGAGAGATCTGCAAGCTAAGAGTGCATATAGAACTATATGCTTTCATCTAATATATTATAAAGCACAGTTTTGTAGACGTAGCCCTAGGGAGAGGGTGAACCATGTATATCATGTTGTTATGCCTGATTGATTATGGGTTCTTTACTCTGTTACTCTCATGATGCATTAGTATGTTAGATCTGATATATAACTGTGTGAAGTAGGTTTATTCTTGGAAATAATAATCTGATGTCCATGTGTGGTTGCCTTGATTCCACTTGCATTTCCTCTGGTTGTAGGCACATGTTTCCTGCAACCCCCTATTGCTAATTTATGTGAGACTGCATCTTCTTTGTAGGTGTTGCCAAAAGCGCCAGTAGTTAGGGCTTGTTGGTGCACTATTAGATTTGAACCCTGGGTCTTCCCATGTGCCAACATTCACCAACGTTTCCATCAGTGTTGTAATTTGTACATATCCTTTGATAAACTTCCTGTAATATCCTGTGTGACCTAGAGTTTCCCTCAGCTGTCTGACTGATGTAGGTGGTTCTAAATCTAGAATCATTGCAATATTGGTTGGATCCACTAGTAACTCTTGCTTTCTGACTACATGGCCCAACAAAATTCTAAATGGTGCACAAAAAATACACTTCTTCAAATTCAAAAAAATATGACATTATCTACACCTATCCAACATTAGACTAAGTAATTTTGTGTGATCCTTTAGTAGAATGAACACAATCCAATCATTGAAGTATACTTAAAGGAACTTATGAATACATTATTTGAATGTTGCAACCACAACTCTGGAAAAAACTACAAGGGAATTCTTCAGTCCAAAGGGAATTATTGTATACTTATAACTTCCCCACTCTATCGTGAAAGTAGTATTGTATTGGTATTACTATGCAATTTTTATCTGATGGTACCCTGATAATCCATATGTAAAAGAGTCTTAGAGTAAGTCTCTTGGCCTCCTATATTCTCTAGTACCTCATCTATGAATGGTGTTGGAAATGGGTCATGTAAACATGCATAATTTAGCTTCCTCAGATCCACGCAAACCTTGATTCCTCCTATTTTCTTCTCTTGCAATACCAGTGGTCTGATCCACTCTAATTCTTCCATCGATTCAATGATTCCTACATCCAAAATCCTATCTATTTCGGCTTTCCCTTCTCCTTGTACTTCAGATTTAACCTGTAAGGCGTATGTTGCACTAACTTAGCACCTGGTTTCAATAGAATCTTAATCTCACCTAAGTCCCTAGTTATCCACTTCAACTATGAGAATGTAGTTGGGAATAGATCCTAATATTCATGCAACAAGTCCACAATCTTATATATTGTCTCATCACTCCATCAATCTCCTATTTGTGCACACTCTAGGTTCTCTGTCGTCCCAATGTTTACGTTTTGAGTATTCATTGGCTATGTGTACGTAACAGACTCAAGATCTGGTCCTTATACTTCATGTTCTCCTTCTATTTCAAGTAATTTCACATTCCTGGGATCTTCTTCATCATGTTATTCCTTAGCAATGTTGTAACATTCCAATAACTCATGGACAATCATAGTAGCTCTGTGTGTACTACACATTGGTACCACCTCCATCGATCCTTCTTCTGAGAAGATATTGGTTCGAATATCCTATAGCATTGCATCTATTGATGGAGATTCATTTTCAAATGTAAATGTGACCTTGAACCTCTGGACTAGTTTGTCCCATCTTGTTGTCTCTCTATGCATTTCTAATTCTAGATACCAGTTCTTTGAAATTGTGTCCAGTGTATGTATAAATATTTTTGTCCATTATGTTTTTGGTACTGAACTCCATAAGGCTTTGCAATGCTCAAAGTGACCTGTTGGATCACTCTCCCCTGTATAATTCTACACAATATTTTCTACCTCTGTACCAAATATCACTTTCATTAGTCTTATACACTACGACCACTCTTCCATCCGCTCTTTATGTGCAACCCACGATTTGGTTGGAGTCACTTTTAGAACAACATCTAGTGCCAATATCCTTTGTTTTTCTAGTACCTACAACTCAAATTCCTTTACAAACAAAATGATATCATTCAATCCATCAAACCTGGGTGGATCACATAACTTTGCTCCAATCCAACGCAAGGATTGGATCATGTGTGCACATCATCTAGTTGAGACTCCATGGATTGTTTATTGCCAATGATCTAGACCTTATTCCAAATTGGATGCACATGGAATGATACTTCTTCAATTATGCAATCCTCACGGCCTATAAATGTTATTCCCAACTACGCAATATTCACAACCCCATTCTGAACGTTCTTAGCAACCCAAATTGTCTCGTAGAAAAACAAATGTTTTTCTGGGTCCTCTGACCCCACTCCCTAGAACTCAAGCAGTATTAGGGTGTTTTCTGCCCCTTCCATGTTGCTTTGTGTAATCCCTCCTCTCAGTGATGTTGGTTGACCTCGACTCTGCGCACTAATTCCACTTCTCTAATTGCTACTACTTTGTTGTCCCTTTCCACCTATAAGTGTTTTTTATAAGTCTTCAATTGTTATCTCTGATTTTAGTGGCACGCATAGGGTCATGGATTTGAAACAGGGTCTAGTATGAGTATGAGTTAATGACTCTTCTATTATAGGAATGGAAGGGAACTCCTCTTTCTCTCATCTTATGTGTGGTATCTCCACGATTTGGATTATTGTGAAAGGTCCTCTCCCCTTTGGCTCATTGCGTGAATCTCCCTTCTCAGCCCCAGTCTTTCACCTCTTATACCTCCTTCCTCTATGCAGTTCTCCAAAATTGTATTATTACTCTGGTATACCTTCTTTGGATCTCTACATCCCCAATCCCTCCCTTCCTTCTTCATCGCTTTCTTCATCCTCTCATGTCCTCATACTATCCTCTTGTGATCCTCAGGTTCTCATATGTTCATGAAACCCCTTAGTATTTGGAGTCCATTGTCATCATGCACTTGTCACAAAACAACATATTTATCCATGTATCTAATGATTTCATGAACCTTCCGCGTAGACCTTGAAAATAAGTCCCTTTTTTTCAACAATGTATGATTGGGTACAATCTACTACAAATTTTGTAATATATCCTCATAATATACTATCTAACCAGAAATCCACTGCATGAGATGTTTGATTACTTACATAATTTAGCTTCCCCACCAATTTAGGAGTCCAATTCCTCATTGTTGTAGTTCAGTACCTTCTGGTATTCTCTACTAACCTTTCTAACCAATCAGTAAGAATAATTGGAAATTTTTCAAACAAAAAATCATGCAACTCTATGTACACATACCTTTCCATCCATTGTTCATCACTCATACAAAGTTTTCTATTCTCTTTCCAAGTAAGCTCTCATTCCTTCCCTTCCAACCATTCTAAGATCTCTTTCTTATTCGGCCTCTAAAATATTCCCTCAATCACTGAATCTGGGTCTCAATAACAGAACCATTTGTTGGCGTGTGTGTGGTTGTAAGACCCTAGGTTTGAGTTATCTTTGACCAACAAATCCCTTCGAACATGGGCCCTTTCGGCACTACCTGCATGCAAATGAAGTCTCGCTCGAGGTATCTATTGAGGTTGCAGGAACCAAGTTTATGTAGTAGTGAGGGAATGGGAGGTGATCATCTTTGTCATTCTTACTTGTATTTTTTTTGCGCGCTATTTTGTCTTTTATATTCTTTGATTACTTAGTGAATTTAATTATGTATTACCATTATACTTTAGATTACCACAGAAACCAATTACTATAATATTCATACTATTGCACAATGATCACACACAAGATACATCTAATCTAACATGCATCAAGAAATAATCCATGATCAATCAAATAAAAGACAAATAAACACAGTAGTTAACATGGTTGACCCAACTTTTGGCTATGTGCACAATGAATGGCTTCTTTATTATGATTTTTTTAATTGTCTTAGGCTTGCGCACTGTGCTTACAAAGATACATCATGTTACATTTTCCTTCTCCTAGCCTAGTTTCTCTGCAATGAAAGCCTATCTCTCTTTGTAACATCTCATTAACCTTTAGACATAGACTCTTCTCTCCAACCAAACTCCACGTAACTATCGACTTAGTGGAACCAAAAGAAGGGAACTAGTTAGAAAAGAGAACCCCTATTCTCCCAACCCATTACATATTTATACATAATTTCTAGGGCTTAAAGCCCTACTTTGTTCATCCCAAAACCCTATTACAATTCAGGATCACTCAAGTTAACTTGTTGTTCAGGATTCTTTCACCTTATTTTTTGTCTGGATGTTGTTTTTGCGCTGTGACTGTCGATGTTCTTAATTATGTGTGTCTTATATTTATCATGTTGATTTGTCATCCTTCCTTTTCACCCCCTTTATTCTCTTGATTTATTCTTCTACTTTATTCCTCTTCTTTATTCTTCTCACTACACATTGTACCCCTAAATGTGCCTCAACTACAGACTCCCTGGTATTCCTTCTTCTCCTCCACACACCTTCTATAAACAAGAACTACAAGTGGTACTTAAGAGCACATTTTTTTCCACCCTTGTAACCCATTTTGCAACCCCTTCGAGTGGTAGTGTAGCAAAAAACACTTGTATACAAATCAACCTAGATATCATGAATCCCTTCATAGAAAATTGATCGGTAGACTAACTTCTATAGTGACACCAAGAAAAACACTTAGAAATATACTCTCTAGTACCTGGTTAATCGGGTAATATAGCTAAGGGTATGGTCTACCCTTAGTTGGTGCCTTGATATATTGGGCCAAGTACTACTGTTTGACCTCACACATATATTAGAGAGATATAGCACAGAGAAAACCCTTTTCTATAGAAACCCTGAAAAAAACCCTAACCCATGGGACTTAAACAACACAAAAAGGAAACAAACAAGATTTATCATGTTCATAATTTGGGCATTTTGATACTATTTTTTTCCTATTAAGAATTTGGGCATTTCGACATTGCAATATTATTTAGATTAGAGTATAACTCCACATGAGTTAAAAAAAAATTATATTTGTCCCATTGACACACTTATTTGGGACCTATCCAATTGGATTTCTCTCTTAGCCCTGATTATTGTGGTGCCTATCATTTTTAATACAATGTTTTTAGTGGACCCAACCCTTTTCCTGACACCCTTATTTGGCATTTATCCCATTGGATTCCACTTTTCTCCTTGATCAATGTGGTACATATCACTTGTCACCATTATTCTCAGTTCTCCCACCCACCTTTCCCAGTCCCCTTATTCACCCCTAATCCCATTTTTCTAACCATTTTTTACTTCTATCCAAATGGCCACAACCCACACCCAAGAACTCAATACATTGATTTTTTACAACCTCCAGAACAAGGACGACATCAATAATATCATTGCCAACATTAGCAATCTCAATTCCTCTATTGAAATCCTCCAAGACCAATGTGCCAACATCAAAGACATCAAAGACACACTTGACCAATTGATGGGTCATTCCATGAACCCTTCCTCTTATGAAAAACCATCCTATCAGGAAGACCATGACTCTTACCATTACCAAGGTCCTCATTTTACCTACCTTCCTCAATACCTATGCCTTCCCATAATTGAGGTGAACAAAGTTCATGGCTCGGATTCCACTGGCTGGCTCACTCAAATATAACATGATTTCTATTTGCATGGAATTATTGATGATTTATCCAATATTTGTTATGGTATCCTACATCTGGATCGGGAATGTTGGAAATGGTGGCATTAGAATATAAAGTCACACCAAGGGTATGCTTCTTGGACACAGTTTTTTGCAGATATTTATGACTGCTTTGACTCTGACACCCACCATTTAGGTTGTTTGACCAAGTTGAAGTAGGATGGGACAGTGGAAGACTTTATAACAACATGTGAGCACTTGTATTTCATAACGTAGGGCATTTCAGATTCCTTCTTTAGGGAATTATTTATCAATGGCCTAAAAGATTAAATATGTGCCCATGTTCTCATGGCACGCCCCCTGACTTGGTTGGAAGCTACTAAATGAGCCAAGGAAGAACAATAGATTGTCTCCTCCCATATCCACAAACCATCCTTTCTTCCTCACCATAAACTCATCAATCTTTCCCCTCCTTCAACTCCTATCAAGATCCATAAATTAACCAGGGCCAAAATGGTTGAATGTCAAATCAAGGTTCTTTGTTGTAATTATGATGACAAATATTTTCCTATGCAGAAGTGTAAGGAAACGAAGATTTTTATGACCATGAATAAGGATGTTTTTGAAGAAGAGGTTGTTGTTTCACCTGTGGATGAGATACCACTGCCATATGATCTGACCCCACCCTCTGATCCAACAAAATTTGAACCAATTATTTCACTTAATACCCTCATTAGCTTCTCTTCTCCCAGACCCTCAAGTTAATTGGTTACATTAAAAATCATAAAGTAATCATCCTTGTGGAAAATGGTAGAACCCATATTTTTATTCATCGTTTCATTGCCCAAGAATTCAATTGCTACATCTTTTCTGTAAATTATTTTCAAATCATGATTGTCAATGGAGGTTCCATGAAATGTGGGGGACGTTGTGAAAATGTGCAGCTCCAAATTGGTCATTATCACTTGAAATCCCATATGTTTTTTATACACATGGGTGGTTCTGACATTATGCATGGTGTCAAATGGTTACGCACTCTCGACCCCATTCTCATGAATTTTAAGGAATTAACCATGCAATTCCAATAGGAGGGACAATAGTATAAGTTCCAAGGTGTCACAATAGGCTCCCCTGAGATCGCCAGTTCCCATCGAATGGAAAATATCCTAAAAAAAGGTCATTCTAGCATTATTTTCCAACTCCACTCCATTCAAGTTGTTGAGACACCCTCTGTTCATCCTGACCTCCAATCGATCCTCTCCCACCAGCAAGTTGCTTTTACCAATCCAAAGGAACTTACCCCTTATCATGGCATCTATGAGCATTCCATTCCTCTCCTACTGAGAAGTATTCCTCCCAATGTTCTCCCTTATCATCGTCCCTTTTCCCAGAAGAATGAAATTGAGAAAAAAATTCGTGAATTTCTAGAAGCAGGTGTTATCCATCCTAGTACTAGCCCTTATTCTTCCCTTATTGTCATGGTACTCAATAAATAATGTACTTGGTGCATGTGCCCTGATTTTTCGCTCCCTCAATAAACTCATAATCAAAGACAAAATCCCCATTCTTTTCATTGATGACCTCTTGGATGAATAAAGTGGTCCTCAGTACTTCACCAAACTCGATCTACATTTTGGCTACCACTAGATTCGTATGAAATAAACAAACATTCCCAAGAGTACATTTCGAACTCATAAGGGTCACCGTGAGTTCTTGGTAATGCCCTTTTTCCTATCTTATGAATCATGTCTTCCATCCTTTTCTCTGTCATTTTGTCTTAGTTTTCTTTGATGATATTATCATCTATAGTAAAACTTGGACATCCCATATATCCCATGTGGATCAAGTTCTCCATCTACTCTCTAAGCACCAAATTTTCCTCAAACAATCAAAATGTTCCTTTGGATCCTTATAATTGGAGTAAATGGGTCATATTTTTGGCAAGGATGGTGTACGGCTGGATCCTAAGAAAATTGAAGCTACGCTGGATTTCCCTCGCCCTAAAACTCTTAAGAGATTGCATAGTTTTCTAGGTTTAATGGGATATTATCGGAAGTTTGTTCAAAATTATGGAAAAATTGTGGATCTTCTCACTGCTCTCCTTAAAAAGAATGCTTTCACTTGGAATCTCGTTGTTGATAACTCCTTCCTATCCTTGAAAGATGTTATGTTCTCGACCCTTTTTCTAGCACTTCCAGACTTCACAAAGACTTTCATGCTGGAATTTGATGCTTCTGAGAAAGTAATTGGGTTCCTCCTCATGCAATATGGCATGCCTTTGGCCTTCACTAGAAAACAACTTTCATAGACACATTTGTGATAATCCATTTATGAACATGAAATGTGAGCTATTTTTCATGTTGTGGATATTTAGAATCCTTACCTATTTGGACAATTCTTCCAAATTGAAATTTATCATTAGAGTCTCAAGTATTTTTTGGAACAATGAATTTCATCACCAGTGCAACAAAAATGTGTTACCAAGCTATTTGGCTATGATTATGATATCATTTACAAGGAGGGAAAGGAAAATGTAGTTGTTGACACTCCTTCTAGGAAGTATGAAGAAGACAGGTCCATTTTCTCCCTCTCCTTCATTGTACCATATTGGCTCCAAGTTGTTCGTCAATAATGGTTGCAAGACCCCAAAATCTCTAGCATGATCCACCAATTGCAACACAATTCTCCAACATATCCAGGGTACTCTTGGCACAATGAAGAGCTTCGCTACAAAGGTCATTTGTATTTAAGCAAACAATCGCAACTTAAATCCATGATGCTTTCTAAGATTCATTCTTCACCCACAACTGGGCATTCAGGGTTTACCAAAACCTATGAATGGGTCAAACGTTCTTTTTTCTGGGATGGTATGAAACATGACGTCTGCACCTTTGTTGTTGAATGTGAGGTATGTCAATGCAACAAGGGAGAAATAGTCAAATCTTCGGGAACATTCCAACCGCTTACCTAAATTTGGAAATAAGTCAGTCATCATGGTGGTTGTCGATCATCTTTCCAAATATGCTCATTTATGTCTTATTCAACACCCATTCACCTCATCCAAAATGGATCAAATATTCATGGATAATATCTTCAAGCTTCAGGGAATGCCTTATGCTATTGTCTCTAACAAAGATCTCATGTTCACTAGCAATTTTTGGTAAGAATATTTCAAGCTACAGGGCACCCAATTGCATCTCATCACCACCTATCACCCCCTTATGGATGGCCAAATTGAAGTTGTCAACAAGTGTTTAGAAATATATTTGAAGTTTTTTTCATATGAGACACAAAATTGGTGGGATCGGTGGTTACCCCTAGTTGAATGGTGGTACAACACATATTACCATACAACTACTCGCATGACTCATTTTGAAGGAGATACAACCAAAATCCACTCACAATTCTCTCATACATGCCAGGTGTTTTGAAGGTTTAGGAGGTTGACAAAAATATTACAGTCTGAGAGGATTTCTTCATGCCCTTAAAGAAAATTTGGTCATGGATCAGAATCACATGAAGAAACAAGAAGATCAAGGTAATTTTGAACGTCAATTTTATGGAGGGGACCAAGTGTTTCTTTGACCATAACCTTATAAGAAGACTTCACTTAAAGTTGAACACTATTAGAAGCTTTCTCCCAAATTTTATAGTTCTTATATAATGCTCAAGTGAGTGGGATAGGTGGCCTACCAGTTAGCTCTACCCAGTCATTTTAAGCTCCATCTTGTTTTTCATGTCTTCTGCTTAAATCAAGTGAATGGAACTAAGTGCCAAACTCAAACCAGTCTCCCGAGTTGGATGAAGAATTTTCCATTCGGTTTCATCCACAAGTAGTCTTGGACTAGTGAGAGCGTAATCTCCATCAGCGTGCCATCAAGGAAGTGTTCATCCATGGGAAAGATAAAACTCAAGAAGACACCAAATGGGAGTCGGCCACCATTCTACAACAATTTCCTCACCTAAATCCTTGAGGACAAGGTTATTATTTAAGGAGGATGGTATTGGCACTACACATGGTTTGTAATACCATATGTTTTAGTTATATATGACCAACAAAACCCACTAGACACTGGCCCTTTCGGTGTCACCTGCTTGTGTAGATGAAGTATCACCCGAGGTATCTATTGGGACTGGAAGAACAAGGTTTCTGCAAGAGTGAAGAAATGGGAGGAGACAATTCTTTTTATTATTCCTTATTAGTTTGGTGCACGCAATTATGTCCTTGCTCCTTATAAACTACTTAGTGATTCAGATTCATACCATAATTTGATTCTAGTTTACCATATAACCCGTTACTGTAACAATCATGATTAGTGCTCAATGATTATGCATAACACTGATATAATCTAATAAAAATAAAATAGAATCCATGAACATTCATATAACATACATGTAACACAATATTTAACGCGGTTCACCCAACTCTGGTCTACGTCCACAATGGGTGGCTTCTTTATTATGCATTTGGAAATTGCTTCTAGCTTATGCACTGTGCTTATAAAGAGATATCACGATTATCTTCCTTCCCTCTTAGCCTAGCCACTCTGCAATGGAAGCCTCTCTCTCTCTCCATCATTAATTACATTCAAACATGGATTCCTCTCCCTTATAGGATATCCTATCACTCTTGTTACAGGAAAGAACTCTCGACGTCTTGGAACCTACTTCACAATGTTGCTCGAGAATAATCACATGGAGGAACCCCTATTCTCCCCACCCATTACATATTTATACATAATATTTAGGGCTTAAAAATCTATTTGGTTCCTCCCAAAACCCTATTTGGTTGTTTGACTGCTTTCACTTTCTTTTTCATCTACATGTTTCTTTTTCACTTTGACTGGTTATTCTTTCTTACTTTTGGATGTCCTTCCATATTTACCCTGTCGAGCTGTCATCCTTATTTTTCTCTCATTTTTTTCTTGTACTTTATTCTCTGCTTTATCCTTACTTTCTTTGTGTTTTACTTATGGATGTTCCTTAGTTGTGCACCCCCTAATCTTCCTTCTTCTACTATGCACTTCTTCTATACTTAGGATTTTTACCAAAATTACTTCCCAAAATTGTTTGTCCAACAAAGGGCATGTTAGGGACATAACCTCCCTAACCCCTCGCATAGGTAGAATAATATATTTCCATGTAATAAAGGTTGATATTAATAATACATAGTAATAAGGAAGAATAAATCAAATGTAAGAAGACCTAATAGAAGCTTCCGCTTCTAGAAGGATCTTCCTCTAGATTGTTCTTTTGGGTAGAAAGATTTAGTATAAATAGGAGTAGAGGGTATTATAATTTTTGTCTTGAGAATTATTGTAATAGATAATTTCTCTGCTAGAGTTTGGCCCCTCAAAGAGACAAGTGAACATTGTTTCCTATCGTTAAAGGCATAATTTTAGTGTTGTGGTTTCATATATTGTGTTGTTTTGTTGTTATTCTCTGCAATATTTCTATTTTCGGCTATTATAATAGATTTGGTACCTTACATGTACAATTGTTACACACATTTTCCAAAAGCAATCTACGACACAAGGGAGCTCAGTAAATGTAATGATAGTGTCTATTATGCTTTGTATAGGATTGGGATTCCTCCGGGTCCGCGACCCGCCATGTGCTCTGGAAAATGTAACAGTTCACAAGGGAATGAAGCAATGGGTTTACAAAGAGAAATAATTTTTTTACATCATGTGAAGAAAGTGGAGGTATATGTAATGTTTGTGGATAGTGTCTATTACGCTTTGTATGACATTGGGATTCCTTTGGGTCTGCTATGTTCTCTAAAAAATGTAACAATTCATGAGGGAATGACGAAATGGGTTTACAAAGAGAAATAAAAGTTGTACATCATGTGAAGAAAGTGAATGGATATTTAATTTTTATGGATAGACTAGTTATTCTAAGATGAGATATCCAACTACGGGAACGTGTGAGAAAGGTGCATCCCAACGGTTTTAATTGGGTTTTTTTTTTTTAAAATAGTTATATTAAGTTTTAAAAGAAGAGGCAATGAGTAATTAGTGATAAATAAATTTATTATTTATCCTTGAATTGTTAAAACCAAATGAAGAACCTCTATCATAGAATAGAGTAACATAACTTGAGCTAGTGTTTCTTGACATAATTTGGTGCTATGTAAGAACATGTTCACTATTTTGGTTATGTCTACAATTTGTTACGAGCTTGTGGTTCTTGGAGTATTTGGTAACCTAAGAACAATGACAAATGGTTATATGTATAGTTTGTGTTTGTAAGTTTATAATAGGTCACCTTGTAATACTAATTCCTGGATACGTTCAGTGTCTACAAGACTCTCCTATATAACTAGTGAATACATCAATAGACCACGTACTTAAACAAATGAAAGTATGTCAATAAAATATTTCAATATCTAGACTATTCTTTG
Organism: Picea engelmannii; assembly: GCA_009831015.1. Classification (NCBI taxonomy): domain Eukaryota; kingdom Viridiplantae; phylum Streptophyta; class Pinopsida; order Pinales; family Pinaceae; genus Picea; species Picea engelmannii. Next base: position 223,875 of record ML787962.1, on the reverse strand, counting down.
GAGTATGTAAAGAATTGTTGGTCCTACAAATATGGCATTGATGGTTAGAAGAAAGTGTATCTTAAATGGATCAAGTGGCAGCTCAAAGTTGATGGTTGAGAAAGAGTGTAGTCTATGAGATTTAAGAGTGGATAGAAATGTTAATAAAGACCAGACCAGAGATCAAAGTTCGAAAATATTTTTATGTGATTTCAATATTGTTATTTATGATGTAAGCATTAAGAGAGGGTGTTAGAATTAATGCTTACATATTGATTTGGATTTGTTAGATTTGGTTGGTTGTGGAAGATCTTCTCCAACTATTAAATCTTATTTTAGTATGTGGTTGAGATATTCTCTCAACAAGTTATTATAATTGTTAAGAGTCTATGTCTATCGTGAGATAAAGCTTGATGTATAAATATGTGTCTTATTTAATAAAAAAATTATATATATATATATATATATATATATATATATATATATATATATATATATAATGTGCAATGATTATCTAAGTAATTATTGTTAAGTACAGTGGTTACTTTGTTATAAGGATTTTTTTTAAATATATTTAACTTTTAATTTTAAACTTAAACTCAAAAAGTATCTACGTGAAAAATAAATGTAAATAATTAGTTTTCTAACAATTTGGTGGTTACTTTGTTATAAGGATTTTTTTTTAAATATATTTAACTTTTAATTTTAAACTCAAAAGTATCTAGGTGAGAAATAAATGTAAATAATTAGTTTTTTAACAATTTGATGATGATGGAGCTAGATTTTGGGATTCTTTTTTATCCTAATTTATATTCATTTTACTTTTTAAATTTTAAAATCAAATTAATGAAAAAATTTAATTTTAAATATGATAAAACAAATTTGAAAGTGTAAATCTTTGTCCAAAATTAATCTCTTATCTGCAAATAAATTTAAAGTTTAAATAAATTTAAACTTATTTATATGCTTCATAAAATACAATATTTAAAACATAGATTTTTAATTCATCAACATTTTTATATAATTTGATATCATATTTAAATATAATTAATTTTAAATTCTATCAATATAGTACTCAATTTAATAAAAAACATCTAGGAATGATTTAAAAAATAAAACCATTTAAACAATTTTAGATCTTCTCAAAAAAATTCAAAGTTCCATTCTTTTACTAAATATTAAAAGAACTAGAGTATTTCCATGCGTCTTCTTCCTTCATATTTTGTTGCTATTATAGTTGTCCTTTTTCTAATCGGTACTATTTCCTTATGATCTTCAGCTATTAATTTATTTTTATGACTTCTCTTCCTCTTTTCGCATTCCTTCGAGGTCGTGTAGAAATTCATGTATGTTAGCAAAGAAAAACATAGAACATAGAGGGTTTAATTCTAAATCAAATTAATTGAATTGTTAATTCTTTGAATTGGATAAGTTTGTTGGAATACTGAAAGGGGGTGAATTAATATAAGCATTTTTACCACTTTTAATCACAATATATAAACTTCAAATTAATCAATAGTATATCATGAACATATAAATATAGGCAACATCATATAAACAACATTACATCAAGTACATAGTACACCAAAATTTATGTGGAAACCCAAACAGGAGAAAACCACGAAATGCTTTCTTATATATATCAATAATACATTCATATGAAGCACCAACTTCCTAATTCTCCAGCACCAACTTGAAGGAGGCACCAACCCCCTGATTTATAGGCACCAACATGAAGGAAGCTACAACTCCCTAAATTCTCTGGCTCCAACCAAAAAGAGGTTACAACCCCTTGATTCTCAAGATCCAACCTAAAGGAAGCTCCAACTCCCTATGTTATCCAACACAAATTGGAAGGAGGATAAAACCCTCTTTCCTTTCCTTGTCCCACCTCCCTAAAATATAAGTGTAGACCAACTATCACTAAAAGAATAACTGCCACTATCATTGCCACTATCACATCAACCTGTAACCTGTCAACCTGTCACTATATCCAACATGTCACTGTCAACCTGTCACATCAACTTCTCATTGATCAACTTGTCCAACCTATCACTTTCACCAATACTCAACCAAATCATCTCACATGGATCATATACCAAGGACACCTCTCAACTAGATGTCCAACATCACCAACACATGCCTCTACCAAGCACGTACCAAGATCACCAACATACCATCACAAGATATGTGTATCAACCATGTACCAAAGCATGTACCAAACCATAAACCTATACCATACCAAGCATCAACTGTGTACCAAAACCTATACCAAAACAAGTGCATCAACCATGCACCAACACCTATACCAAACCATGCATCGACCATGCACCAACACCTGTACCAAATCGTGCATCAAGCATGCACCAACACCTATGCCAAACCGAGCATCGACAATGTATCTCAACCATATATCATATCACTCAATCATTCCATACACCATGTACCATAGGATATATCAAGCAAGTACCATCAATGGTGTACCTCAACAAAGTACCAAACAACCAAGATCATATACCAAGTATATTCCTCAACCATGCACCTAATATGTGCCTCAAGCATGTGTCAATGCCTCAACAATATACCAAAGGATTACCTCAAGCATGCACCATAACATCATCAACATGTAACCCTAAAAACATGCATATAAACATACATGTAATTCTATAACAAATCTGGGGTATGTGATCATAGACATGCATACCTTCCTCAACTTTAGAAACAAGAGAATAACATGTTCGTCAAACTTTACCTTAGTCTCACGGGACTAGTTTTTGGATTAGTCGCAAACCCTAATTTTCAACAATAATAAATTCATACCTATAATGAATAAAGGTATGAAACTTGTACACAATATTATTCAATATCTTCTCTGCAATTCCTCCAAGTTTCATTGCTTGGAACATCCCTGAAACATAGTTATAGCACAAATGGAAGAACTTGTTGAATTATGGATTATTCTAGAGAGTGAACTTGTAGAGCATGCCATGTGAAAAATATTTGATATATATATTTGAAAATCATAAAAACAAATACTAAGTATTGTACTATATCCAATTCATTTGGTTTCACTAAATTTGGATCCTCTATGAAGATGTTAGGGTTTCACCCAGAACACCTGTTTGAGACTAGTTTCACGACTAGCCAAAAACCCTATTTGTCATAGAGTGTATCTCAGACAATAAATTGACCCAGAATATGAAATTTTTACCAAAGGTACCTTTACATGCCTTCTGAACCTCCTCCAATTTTTTCTATCTGAATCATTCTAGAAAATACGTTATAGAAAAAATGGTAAGATGACCTTTAAATAACATATCTTAGAACAAAACATCACAAGACTTCATCCTCCATTGGAATTTCTTCATTCTTTACTTCACGTTCCCTCTAAAATTCGCCTCACATCTCCTTGTTTACCTCAGATAAGAATCACTTACTCAAAAACAATATATTCAATAAAATGTGTGTGTGAATGTACTTATGAGTGACTTCTTGAGGTGTATATAACTTTTTCTAAGTAACCTCTTTCCTTAACTTTAGAGATTCTTGAAATTTCTCGTTACAATCACTTTACCCTTTCATTAATGTCTTGCAACCAATTAGGGGCTTATTAACCCATATTTTAACCAATTAAGGGCTTCTTAACCCATCTTTGGGGCTTCCAACTTCATAAGGCCATATCTCTTTAACCATGAGGAACCACATGACGTACCACCTATCACAAGAAACAGAACGACAAGAACTACCCATATATGAGTGTATTACCTACATTTACATTTTTCTTAATGTCCATATTCCTCAACAATATTTGGGTACCACAACCACACCTCCTAGGATTCATGTAGACTTACCCAACACATATTCTGACATCAACTACTCCATCAATGAAAACTAAATCACCATCAATATCAACCATATATATAGGTATTCTGAACTTCTTCAAGGGTTGAAATCAATCTATAAGGGTTGAAATCAATGACAACCAACTTTCCAAAACAACTATACAACAATCTCCCCCTTTGGCATTGATGGAAACACCAACATTGATGGCAACACTAATGCTCCCCCTGTGACCATTGCTCCTCATTAATGTTTCTCACTCTTCCCCTTTGACATCAATTGCAAATGATTTATCTTCTTGGGGTTGTTCCCCCTATATTCATGCATCTATTATTTTTCTATTCCTTTCACATCATGGGAAAAAGGTTAACTCCCCCTTTTGGTATGTATCCCCCTGCTTGCATGCTTCTAGTCTTTGTTTCTGGATCTCTTTCTCTAATGATTTATCTTCCCTTGACTTCTCTGCAAAATGTTGTGTAGATCAATGTAGGGCTACCTGTATATGTTTCATTTCCTCTCTTCCATTGTTGGTTATTGTCCATTGGTACTTCCTCTTGTAACTCTCTGACATATATAAAAAGAATTCAAAATTTCTCGACTTCAAATATCCATGGCATGTTATGGCCATTGTTTATATATGAATGAACATATTGTTCAACAATTTTCCTATGATGATATATCTTTTGCTGACAATTTCTCTTTCCCTTTTATGTTATTCCTTTTATTGTTTTCCTTTATGTGACCAATTGATTCCCATTGATTCCACTTGTTCCAATTGAAAATGCACTGCTATGTATATTTTTTGACCCATGTTATATGTACCTTCTAAGTATCCATCTATGTCCATATGTCGTAAAATATCCATAACTACTATGCATCTTCTATGACCCCTCCATCTCTGTCCATAAACTCTACATGTCTAGGACAACCTGTATTGAGGATATCCTTGCCTAAATACATATGTGGAATACAATCATAATCTTCTTCCTTTGTAACTGTCAATTGATACTTGTCTTGGAATACTACTTATCAACTGATCAATATGTCATTATCTACTTTTGTTACTTGATTGCTTTAAATTTGTCTTTGTAAATAATTCAACATGCTCGAAGGGTTGTTCTATGATCTGTAGTAGGTATTGCATTGACTCCCCCTATTCAATATTAACATTTATTGGGAGTCTCCAAGCCATACAGCTCAGAGAAATACCCACTCTCATACGATATAATATTCTTATTTGATTGTAGACTCATCATCTTTCTGAACTCTAACTTGTTTCTTTCTTTCTGTGGATTGATATTGCACTACAATTCCTGAAAGTACAATCTCTTGGGCATGTTCTTTATTCACCTACTCTTCTTTTCTTTCTCGCACTATTGTAAAACCTGGGATCTCTAGGACCTGTTCTTTGTTCACTTGTTCTTTGTGTTTTTCATTTCTTCTCCAAACATTCATGTATCTAACATATTCCTTTTTTCCTATACATTTCTCTTCATATCATACTATTTTCAATCCTAAGATTACGACTTTTGGGTGTCCTTCATTCATCTGATATTACTTTACCTTTACCTGTTCTTGTTTTATTTTTCAAACCTTCTTATATATCATATTAATGTTCTTTATCAAGGAAGTACATCATCCTTCTACAGTCACGATCTGCGTGACCATAATTGTGACATTTGTAACATTCAATATTGTGTGGGGCCACATAAGCATTTATTTCTTGAACATTTCTTTCAAAATCCCTGCAATCTACAACTTTATGTCCAAAGTCAGTACCATAAAAATAATGACCATAAAATAAATTTACATACCTAGGATTGAATGGTCTTATTTTTTATGTAGTTCTTCTGAATTCCTACCTTAGTTGATCATGATCTTGATTGAGCCTTCTTTGTGGATAGAATGTGGTGGATCTTCTTGAAGATGTATCTCTAGCCTTTTTCTTTGATTCTAGCTGACCATGATTCCTTCCTTTGAGTACTTCTACATAACTCTTACTTGTTTCTTCATTCTTCTTTTCTGGCAACCTAGAGTGCTTCTCTTCAACATTCTCTACTGATGATGTGGATGTTTCTGTCTCTTCAACTTTCTTGTTGAGCTTGATGATTTTGGCTCTCAATGTGACAACTTCTTCTTCAAGCTTCTCAACCTCTTCTACTTTCTTCATCATCTGAATCTTCATGACTTATTATGTTCACTTTTATTCTTCAAGTTGAATCTTCAAGGATATGATTTCCTTTTCAAGTCTTCTTTGACCAAATTCAACTTCAAGTTGATTTAATTCCTCAATTCTTTCCTTAAGATGATCTGTCAAAATATTTTCTATTCTCTATGCTTCATTTATTTCTGTTTCCAAACACCGCTTCACCTTCATTGCTTAATTTCTTAGTGCTACTATTTTGGCTTCCAAACATTACTTTTCTTCCATTTGACTTCTATATGTTTCTTCAATTTTTCTGGCTTCTTCTAGATGATATTTTAGTTTCATGATGACCTATTGGGATTCTTTGGAACTTTCTTGAGAATTCTTCTTAACTAATTGTTCCTCAAGAGACTTGTTCTTCTTCCTTTCTTTTTTCAATTCGTCTAAAGCACTGATTAACTCTGCCTCAAGTTATATTATGACTTCTTCACAATCATCTTCTTCTAAATATGTCTGAAATGATGATCATCATTCTTATTGTTATGTTCTTGCATATTCTTTAATAGGATCTGACTTTGTGATGGGAGATTCCTTGGAATAGAGATTATGTATCTTATCCTAAAGTTATTTAGTTGATGAACACTATCAGTCTATGTCTTTTACTGAATCACAAAATCCTTCCAAGATGAAATCCATTGTCATTTTGTTGTTTCTTTTTGTGGTCTTTCATTTCTTTGGACTGGTGTATCATGTAACAACTAAGTGCCAAACATCATACCCTTTTTCTCCTAAAAATGTTTTCATCTTATTGTTCCACATATCATACCTCATACCAGTCTAACCATCAAAGAACGATATTCCATTAGATATGTATCCATTATCCATGACATCAATTATCTACCTTCAAATGGTTAAACCATTTTCTTGAAGGACCCTCTCTGATACCAATTATTGGAATACTGAGAGGGGGGAATCAGTATGAGAACTTTTTCCACTTTTAACCACAATATATAGACTTCAACTTAATCAATAGTATATCATCAATATATCATTATTATATCATGAGCATATAAACATAACCAACATCACATCAATAGGATCACATCAAGAACACAGTACACTGAAATTTACATGGAAGCCCAAATGGGAGAAAACCATGAAATTATTTCTTATATATATCAAGAATACATTCATAGGAAGCACCAACTTCCCAATTCTCTAGCACCAACTGGAAGGAGGCACCAACCTGAAGGAACCTACAAATCCCTCAATTCTCTGGCTCCAACCATAAGGAGGCTACAACCCCATGATTCTCAAGCTCCAACTTGAACGAAGCTCCAACTCCCTGTGTTCTTTGGCTCCAACCGGAAGGAGGCTACAACCCCCTTTCCTTGACCCATCCTATTTCTTTGAAATTTAAGTGTAGACCAAATGTCACTATTAAAGTCATTGCCACTATCACATCAACTTGTAACATGTCAACATGTCACTGTATCCAACCTGTCACATCAACCTATCATTGATCAACCTATCCAACCTGTCACTTTCACCAATACTCAACCAGATCCTCTCACATGGATCATATACCAAGGAAACATCTCAAMTAGATGTCCAACATCACCAACACGTGCCTCTACCAAGYATGTACCAAGATCACCAACATACCATCACAAGATTTGTGTCTCAACCATGTACTGAAGCATGTACCAAAACATCAAACTCTACCATACCAAGAATCARCCTTGTACCAAAAAAAGTGCATAAACCATGAACAAACATCTATACCAAACTGTGCATCAACCATGCACCAACACCTGTACCAAATCRTGCATCAACCATGAACCAACACATGTAMCAAACCGTGCATCAACAATGTATCTCAACCATATACCATATCACTAAATAATCTCATACACCATGTACCATAGGATAAATCAAGAAAGTACCATCAATGGTGTACCTAAAAAAAGCAACAAAAAGCCAAGATCATATACCAAGTATATGCCTCAAACATGCAGATAATCTGTGCCTCAAGCATGTGAATGCCTCAACAATATACCAAAGACTTGCCTCAAGCATGCACCATAACATCATCAACATGTAACTCTAAAAACATACATAAAAACATACATGTAACTCTATAATAGACATGGTGTATGTGATCACATACCTGCAGACCTTCATCAACTTCAACAACAAGAGAGTAGCATCTTCATCAAACTTTACCTTAGTCTCACGTGACTAGTTTTTAGATTAGTCACAAACCCTAACTGTCAATAAGAATAACTTCATACCTGTAATCAATAAGGTTTGAAACTTGTACCCAATATTATTCAATATCTTCTATGCAATTCTTTCAAGTTTCATTACTTGTAACATCCCAAAAAATGCGTTATAGCAAAAATGGAAGACCTTTCTAAATTATGTCTTATTCTAGAGAACAAAATTGTAGAAAATTACACGCATGGAATGTTTGATGTATAGATATGAAATTCATAAACAAAAATACTATGGACTGTACTCTATCCAATTAATTTTGTCTCATGGAATTTGGATCCTCTATGAAGAAGTTATGACTATTTTAACTGGAACACTTGTTTGAGACTAGTTTCAGGACTAGCCAAAAACCCTATTTTCCACAAAGTGTATCTAAGAAACTACAATGACCCAAAAGATAAAATATTTACCACATGTACCTTGACATGTCTTCTCAACCTCCTCCAATTTTCTCTATTTGATGCATTCTAGAAAATAAGTTATAGTGAAAATGGTAAGATGACCTTTAAATAACATACCTTAGAACACATCATCACAAGAATTCATCCTTCGTTGGAATTTATCCCTTCTTTACTTCATATTTCCTCTGAAATTCACCTTATATATCCTTAGTTACCTCAAATAATAATTAATTACTCACAAAGAATATATTCAATAGAATTTGTCTGTGAATGTACTTATGAGTGACCTTTTGAGGTGTATTTATATTTTTTCTAAGTAACCGCTTTCCTTAACTTTAGGGATTCTTGAACTTTCTTGTTACAACCACTTTACCCTTTCATTAATGACTTGCAAATAATTAGGGGATTCTTAACCCATATTTTAACCAATTAGGGGATTATTAACCCATCTTTTGGGCTTCCAACTTCACAAGGCCATATCACCCTAACTGTGAGGAACCACGTGGCATACCACCTATCACCAAAAATGGCACGAAAATAAATATCTATCGATGAGTGTATTACCTACATTTACACTATCCTTCATGTCCATATTCCTAAACCAATATTCGGTTACTGTAACCACACCTTCAAGGCTTCATGTAGACTTACCCAACACATCTGTTGACATCAACCACTCCATCAATGACAACTAACTCACGATCAATCTCAACCATATCTCTAGAGATTCCATATTTATTCAAGGTTTGACATAAATCTCTAAGGGTTGACATCAATGATAACTAAATGTCCAAACCAATTGTTCAACAAAGATTTCAAGGTTTGAGAATATTAACCTTGACTTGAGATGCATGATATTGAAATAGTATGTATTCCTCATATTTGGAGTGTGAATTCTTAATGCAGATTCAAACTGGAAAACAAAAATCTCATGTATGATGATTGATTCTAAATTTTGTGATGAAAAATTCCCCTAATTGTTTGAACTAAACTTTTCCTGTTGTAGAATGTGGTGAGTACCTACATAAGAGATGTATCTAGCAAAAGAATGATCACAGCTTGCAAAATAGAGAAGATGAGAGAAACGTTGGAGGGAAAATAATGAGAAAATGTATTAACCGTATTCCACACTCAAAGAGTGAATAATATATAGTAGATATAGGCTACATGAGTAACTAATGTTCCATAGTAGTGATCTAAAGAGATGTATACACTCACTGATAGACACTGGAGTGAATTACCACCTAGTCCTAATTAATTGATCCTTGCAATCATTAGTTAACTGATTCACACATGTGGAAGTGAGAGAAACGCGTGCAACTAGTGGTGATAAAACCAAGGTATTCATGCATGAGTGACTTGAACCAGTATAACTAAGTGTAACTGACTCTAAATTGAAGAGGAACTCTCTATTTTGCAGGGGAATATTCTCTAGAGAAAATATTCTCATCTAAGGAAGTGTTATCAACATTGGAATATCAACCTTAGAAAAACAATTACCTAGGTGAGTGTATAATATCTCTAACACCCCCCCTGAACACTACTAGGGTGTAAATGATGAATGGGTCCCAACAACCAAGGTCGTGTTAGGTACCCATTGTACAATGGATCTAAAAATGAAATACTAAAAAAACAGAGGAAAGAGGGAAAACCTCATGGAAAAAAAAAAAACCTCAAAGTACAATGCATCAAAAACTGAGAAGGAACAAAAGCAGTTGCTAAGCAATTGTGTCCTTCACTCCATTGAGATCTTACAAATGTCCAAGTTTAAGCTCGGTGAATATTTTTTTGAAGATGTAGATGTCTGTATAGATCTGATGAAGTACATGCACTAGTGAGATGTCCGCATATATCCACTTTCTCTTATCGTAAATAAGAATATCCAAATCCCATACCATGTGAAGTTTGGATGAAAATTTGTAAATCGTGCGGTCGTTTTTGGAAAAATGATGAAAATTTGTTGATTTTAAAATTCTCATAACTTCACTTCTTGGATTCCGTTTCGGATGATTTTGTTTTTGAAATTTGGTATTTTTCTAAGAGGAATTCAAATATCCAATTTTTACTGAAAATTATGTTAAAAAAATGTCATAATTGAATCTAATTTGTGCAGCCCCCTTTTTGGCTCCAGAGATGCATGCATGGTGCATGCATGTGGCTCTTGAGATGCATGCATGGTGCATGAAAAAGTGTCTACATGTGACTCCTGAGATGCATGCATAATATCTTCCACATGAAATTCAGAAAAAAATAAATATGAAATGGAGTAGACATCATCTGCAATTAATGGAACAAAAATTTGTGCAAATACCTATGTAGAAGGCTCTTCAAATTGAGAAGATTGATCTTCCAATGGATTTTATACTAGATATATCTTGTCAACCTTTTTCACGCAATCTTCTTTATTCCCAAATAGAACCTCCAATCTATTCCATAATTTATTTGGAGTTGATTCTTGTGATTCATCATCTACTCGACGATAAATTTCAGGAGAAATAGACAAGAAGATGCATCCTATGAAAATATCTTGTCTATTGAGAAAGTCATTTTTCTCATCGGTGGAATAAAGCTCTACTTTCATTACCATGATTATTTGGTATAAGCCTCTACTTCTGAGAAGAAGTAGAATATTTGTCTTCCACTCCAAATAGTTATGAGACGTGAGAAGTATTCACAGCAAGTAAAATATAGATTCCATCTTTCTTGCTACTTTGTTTCATCTTCGGTACATGCAAAAGAGTGTTGGTGATGATCCTTTATATTGGATTGTGGGATTTGATACCATGTAATATGTGGTGAGCACCTTCACAAGATATATATCTAGTAGAAGAACGAACACATCTTGTAAATTAGAGAAGATGAGAGAAAAATTGGAGAGAAGAGAATGAGAAAATGTACTAACTGTATTCTAAGCTCAAAGAGTGAATAGTGTACAATAGATATAGGAAACATGAGTAACTAATGCACCATAGTAGTGATCTAGAGATATCTAGACACTCACTGATAGACATTAGAGTGAACTTCCACCTAGTCATAGTTAATTGATCCATGTAATCATCAGTTAATTGAGCTACACATGTGGAAGTGAGAGAAGCACATGCAATTGGTTGTGATAAAAGCAAGTTTTCCATGCATGAGTGACTTCCACTAGTATAACTGAGTGTAACTGACTCTGAATTGAAGATGAACACCCTATTTTGTAGGGGAATATTCCCATCAAAGGAAGCGTTATTAACATTAGAGTATCAACCTTATAAAAATAATTACCTAAGTGAGTGTGTAATATCTCCAACACACAAATTATTCTATGGCCTTGAGAAATACTAAGAGAAACAGCCCTCCAATTCAACATATTTATTGAGTGAACCATGATACATCTTACGTGTGAAGTTTAATTCATGTTTTGAAAATCATTATTATTACTGAAGTTTGAAAAGGTGGTGGTTTGAGTTGTGGAAGACATGTGATAAAGCATGCATGAATGCACAAGTAACTCGTATACTTCAAAGAATCCAATTCAAACTTTAAATAATTTATCATGTGTGAAGAGTTCGAAATAAAAAGGAGGGACAATCTAAGAATTAAGGTCGATTGGAAAAATTGAGACCCCTTCTCAGTATATTTTGATGAGAGAGGATTGATCTGGCCATTAGGTCAAATCATAAAATCAAGGTAAGGATTTGCATGGAGGAGGTTCAATTTCGAAAATTTGGTTGATCACAATCAAAATTCAAAAAAAAAATATTAAAGCAAGGATTTACATTTAGGAGAAAAAGTTTGAAGGTTGTGAAGAGGTTTCAATAAGGGAACAAAGAGTTCTTTATAAGGATGTAATATTGAAAATCGGGACCCTTTTTCACTATCATTTGGAGAGGGAAGGATTGATTTGGAAAATCGGATCAATTGTTGAATAAAACCAAGATTCAATAACTTTGGTGAAAAGAGGGCTTGATTCAAAGGTTTTGGATCGATTAAAGAATGTCTTTCAAAGGTAAATTTAAAATATCAAAAACAAAACATCAAACAAAATCAAAAGTTTGTCTAGTTAGAATGATGATGAGAGAATCCAATATGTAAATTGGGATTGATATCCAAATTGGGATAGGGATTGATAAAATAAGATGAATATATAACCCAATTTTTTAAGTCAATCTCTATTTGGAAAACTAGGGAAGAAAGTACGAAGATAAGAATACCATTTGAATGGCGAAAAGAAAGGTGTTGATATTGACATTCATGCATGACTTTGAAATCATGGAAGGGGAATGAAGACAAAATAAAAAAGGGTATGATTTGAGAATAGATGTAACATCCCCGACCACCTAAGCTAGGAAGCGCCACTACAAAACTTGCATGCTCTATTATGATAATCAAACGTCCATACCCATGCATATACCTGCTAGGCTATGGAAATCAAAGCTCTTTTGCGGAACATCATACATATAAACTTAAATAGCTAATATTCATTCTACTAATACACAATTAAATGCGGAAATCACATTAAAACATACATGAAACAACACATTCCATTCTTATAAATATAAAGACATGTACATGATACAAATCATACAAATTAACATAGAAATGGTACTTATATTTTTATGAGAATACCACCAACTACGTGCATACCTTCCACAAACCTCCCGGCCTTAGACCACATTGCTCCAAGATATTAGTAGTGGGTCACCCCCAAGTTGGGACTAAACTCCACCCAAGGTAAAGGGATTCTTAGGCTAGGTTGAGACTATAGAAAGATTCATAATACAATAGAAAGGATTCCCTCCCAGGATCCTACTTACACCCATCGCTCACAGAATCTCATTCCCCACAAGCCTATCCCACCCCAGGAATATACACCTTCATTATTCCAAAGTCCATTGATTGTTCCACTTCCCTTCCAGAGCTTCAAAAATAGGCCATATCAGGAATTCTCAGAGCTTTGTAGTTGTTGCTAGACTCCCTCCAGGAGAAATCACTTCCCCAACAATCTCTCTCACCTAGAAAGAGTTTCTCACAGGCCTGACAACCTACTTCTTTAAACCATAGTCCTGACAACTCGCCTCTTCAAACCATAGGCTTGAAAACCTGCTTTGTTTGTCCATCTCTTAAGTCAAACGGGTAACCAGGGTAGAAAAAATGGGTATGGGCTCTGGTAATGACAAAAATCCACACCAGTCCAGAGAAAACGTGGGTAGCAACAAAAAAATGGATAAGGTGTGATCTGGCTCAAGCACTGCATAGTCATGTTGTCTTCATGGGAAAACAGGGTTAGCTTCACAAGTTTCCAGGTTTCATAGGTTGCAGAGGTCAACAATGGATGTCATGGATCAACTCGTGAGTGCGTGTGTGAATGGGAAGGATGGAAAGAATAGCGATCGAACCCCCACAATGATGGATTTTCCCCCATAAAATAGCATGCACCCAGGTTGAAACATGGTTCTCTTGGGAGCTCATTCCTCTCCACTTGGAGTCCATTCCTTTCCCCAAAGGAACTTAGGGTAACATGGTTTATTTCCCCAAACCTTAGTCTTTTAGGAAAATATATTATAATATTCCCTTGGCGATAAGCCCTCTAGCTTATCCCTTTTTCCCAGCCTCCCAACCCCATCCCTTTCCCTACCCAGTGGAGATTAGTCCCCCATAACTCTTTCTTTGTGGTCAGTCTACACACAACGATTTTATTATATTAATGATGTGAGTATTTACATATACAAAAATTAGATTCTCTATCCTTAAACATCTAGGCTCTCCATCCTAATAAACACATAATCCTCCCAACTTATAAACACTTGGCTCACCAACCTATAAACATCATTAAAATTCAGTAGGGTCTCGGCCTTGGGGTATTACAATAGAAGGGGTGAAGTTAGAATAAGAAAAATAATGAATAAAATACAAATGAAAAAATTAGCACAATGGAAACTTCAACGGAAATAAAATGAGATCGAACTAAAGGAAAAGGAAAAATATGAGGAAAGAGGACCAATTTGGGAAATCAGAGAAACATTCAAAAAGTAATCCATTTCTGTAAGAATTGAACAAACTAGGCTTCAAGGCAGTGAGGAGATAAGGCTAATATGAATCCAAAAAATAATAAAATGATAAGGGGGGGAAATGTTTTCTCAAAATTATGGGGTTTGTTGAGGGCACAACAACCTGCGACACACTGGGAAAATACAAAATTCTCCCAATAAACACTTATTCAATCATTTATTTCAACAAAAATCTAGAAATTTCACTTTGAATTCAAATAAATAGATTCTCTAGATCCTCTCATCATAACATAAACTCATAGTATACCAATCATATAGATGCAATGATTTATAAACTTTTCCTAAAGATAGAAAATATGGAGTTGATTTCATTTAAATATTCACCTATGTTTGAAGTAATAGTCATAATCATGGGGTTTTATTTTTTAAATGGGGTTGAATATTTTAAATAAAAAGGTTGTTTCTCTTTCCCGCAGTGTTTCTCCATTTCCCATGAACCTCCATATCGCTAATAGGGTCCCCCTAGCATTATAGACCTTTCTCCACTACTAGTGAGCATCCACATCCCTGACAAAAATATCTGCATTCCCCCACATATGATTGAATTTCCTTTCCCCGTTCTTTTACCAAAGTAAGCGCATATGTTATAGAAATGGTGGATGGGGAAAACAATTGATCTTTATAACTATATGGAAATGATGAATGTTTTTAAAAAATGATTAATCATGCCTAAATAATAAAGATATGCCCCAAATATTTTTGTAGATATATTCTCTAGATTTATAATTTCAAACCTTTCACATGGTGTTCTCATTTAAAGTGAATGGATAGCATATTTAGGTTAGTTTAATTGCCACTTAAGTGAACTTTAAATATTTTCTAGGACTCGATTATTTGATGTAACGTCCCCCAACCCAACCGAGGGACATTACGATTCATAATACACATAAAAAAGAAATTTATGCTAACTAAATTAATTAATTTCCAGTTAACTAATTTCCTGTAGCTTTTAGCTACGAATTAAAATAGATTTAGATATTGTATACAACCATAAAATAGAATCATCTATATCATGATAATAATCAACTTAAAATTTAGCTAAAAAACTCATTACAACAACATATAAATCATTCTCATTTACACAGAGTTCATCCACAACAATAACACATGTAAATAACTTGGAAACAAGATAAAACACTTATATTTAAAAAATAATTTTTCAAACATCTACTTGGGATGAACATTCCACCCAACCATAGACTAGTTTTTCCAAATCCCAACAGCTACTAACCCCCAAGCTGAGGCTAGCAATCCACAAAAGAGGGTGGTCTTTCAAAGTCCACTCACAGCTCATAAAAATCACAACCGAACTGATATTCTCCTACAACTATGTTGATTTTCCACCAGCTCTCTTCCTCTTGACCTGTCAAACCCAAGGAATGTACCCCTTCACTAATATCAGTCCCTCAGGCATCCCATTTTTAATCAGGGTCTTTCTGGAATAGGTAACCATGAATCTCTCAGCTGGGAAATCAAGGAAACTTGTTGTTAGGAAAAATATCGACAAACCAATAACAACCACTTGTTGTTTTAGTGAAAATCACACAACAGTTCACTCTTCAGTCTTGAAAACCTGTCTCTTTAGTTTTCCATCTCCAATTCGCTCCAATTACGCTCCATGGCTACACCAGCTGCGCCATCTTCCATCTCTCTTTTTTTCTCTCTACTTTCTTCTCATGCACCACATTGACCAAATAAAAATGGTTTTCCCAACCCATATGAATTTCCTCTCTTTGGCTTGTCTTCCTTGACTCACACTCTTCCCCAATTTGATTGTACTCAACCCCCATGTGCCCAATAACTTTGGGATGTGACCACTTACACCCACCCTCTTACATGTATTCAATAATTGGCCTTGGGAACACTCAATCAGAAATGGGAAGGTTCATATAGAAATATAAAATTTTGGAAAATGGGTTGAATTAATATACATGGGTAATTCCCCCCATGGAACCCTCTTGTCTATTATCCTAGACACTCCCCTCTCTTGTGTATTAATTCATCCCCCATATCTTGTCCATGTCCCCTTAGTAACTAGCATCACACTTTTATTATTAAAACAAAGAAATAAAATTCACATATTACATCGCTCTGGCCATAGCCACACATTATATCTACATAAACATTAGTTAAACTAGGGATTATAGTGGGGGTGTTACATTTGAAGTGGCCCCAAACCCACCATTGTTTTAACATATTCAGGTATCATAGTACATTTATTCAAAAAAAATTGTTCAATTCATGACTAAGGAATAAAATTTGAGATTCCAAGGATTATAGAGTGCTCCTATTGTTATCAAGAACCTGCACTTAACGCTTCAAGGAGAATAAAAATTGATTAGCAGGTGTACAAGCCACATGTAGAAAAATAATTTCCAGAAAGGAAAGAAATGGAAATTCAAATTTTCAAAGAAAAATTAAATCTATTTAAAACAAACTAGGAATAGAACAAAGTAATAAAACTGATTCTTAAAACTCAAAGCTCAAATCAGTAGTCTACAATCTAAAAACTTTGATCCTATATGCATAAAAAAAAATCGTATCCTAGACAACTTTTAAATTTTTATTTCTCTTTTCCATCTGATCTTCCATTTCTTTTAACAATTATGGCCCAACAAATGCTCAGTCTACTAGATTATCCCAACTCACTGGAGTGTTACATTTTCTTCCATACAATTCTTCAAATGGACTCATCTTCAATTAGACCTAATACCCATTGTTGTAGGAAAATTCAACTAAATGAATATAATCTTCCCACTTTGATTGTTGATCCATCACATACATTCTAAGAATGTCTTCAATTATCATGTTGGTCCTTTTTGTTTTCCCATCTGACTCTGGATGATATATTGTACTAAGGTTTAGATTTGTTCCAAATCCTTTGAACATACCTTTCCAAAAAATTGAAGTAAACTTTGGATCTCTATCTGAAACTATTGCCTTAGACACTCCATGTAACCTACCAAATTCTTTCACATAGATATCTACAATATTTGTTTCCTTGTGTGCAATATTTACAATAATAAAATGTGATGCTTTAGTTAATTTATCCATTGCCACCATGATGGAATCATGTTGCTTCACTCTTCTAGGAAGCTTAGTAATAAAATCAACCATAGCTACTTCTGACTTCCATTCCATAATGGGCGATGGTTGTAGAAAACCGGTTGGATTTCTATGTTATGTCTTTACCTTTTGAAATTCCAGACATTTGTCTATGTAATTAGCCACTTCCTTTATCATTCCTAGCCAAAAGTACTAGCTTCTTATTGTTGCAATTATCTTTTGATATCCTGGGTGCCCAACATATGGCACATTATGCATCTCCTTCAACACTAAAATTTTCAGCTCACTGGAATTGGGAACATAAACTTTTCACTTGTACATGAGAATTCCATCCTCTTTTAGCTCATAATAATTAAATTTATGCTTAAAATTACCTTGTTGTAATGCTTCTTTTATTTTTAAATACTTCTAATCTGAATTTTTTGTTGGTATAATTTTGTCTTTCAGATCTGTCTTGTGCATGTTGATGGATGAAATATGAGCTTCATGATCTCTCCTACTTAGTGCATCAACCACTTGATTTTATTTTCCCTTTATATTCTTAATTTCAAAGCGGTCTATCCTTAACTCAAATTTATATGCCCTTTATATGTTTAATTAAGAAACTATATGGCTAGAATTTCTGAGTGAATATGACTTCGAAACTAAGCATATAAAGCGAAAATAAAATCAAGTGGCTGATACACTTAGTAGGAGAGCTCATGAAGTGAATATTGCATCCATCGGCATGAATAGGACAGATCTGAAAGAAAAAATTATTCCAACAACAAATTCTGATTAACAGTATGTAAATATAAAAGAAGCATTGCAACATGGTAATTTTCAATAGAAATTTAATTATTAAGAGCTAAAAGAGGATGGAATTTGTAAAAGGGCCTCTATTACGTCACAACCAATTGATAACAGTAGGGGATATTTTTTTTTCTTTTTCCTTAATACATTAAGAAAACATCATTAGAACAAGTTAAACATGATATTAACATACTTCAGTCATACGCAGTCTAATTCATTCATCTCATTGCACAACTAGATTTAGATGCAATGTCAATGTATTACCGATCTGGCATATCCCATAATTATCACATACAACAAGAGTAAAACATCACGATTTTTCAATATCAACCACAACCATTTTCATCACACAACATCACTTCTTCTAACAAAATAAATCATCATACAAGAAAATCAAGAATATCTACCCGTCCCATCTACCGGCAAGGTTAGGACCTCCAAGACACATAATCAACACTCAAGTCCAGGATTCATCCGATTGATTTTGAACACTTAAGGTCTCAATACTGGTGATTATTCTGAGGAACTCAATTCCCATTAGTCTCAAGAAGTATCTAATTCCCATATTTTCAATCCAATCCAAACATCAATTATATTTACCAGCATACTTAGCCATATCTTCTTCAACACAGAAAAATCTACTCACATGATCACCATTTCATAATTCCTAATGTGTATTATTACAATAATTAATCATCTTATTCAATTTAAGGATCAAAATGATTCCATTAATATCTAGACAGAAACTTACAATAAAAACCAGAGATCATTAATAAGCAATCTATGAATATGACAATTTCGACCTTATTAGGTTTACTAGAATGAGGGTGACAACCCTACAGGGTAGAACCAAGTAGATATATGTCTGATCCACCTAAAAATTTAAAGGAGGATGAGAGAAAAGATATTCAACGCATAGCAGAGATCATAAGCTTACCTTGTACCTTGTAAACTAGTTGTTAAAGTGATGAATAAAATTATGCAACGAATGAAGGTTTATTCCGAGAATGAATTAATAAGTTTTTTAAGGAAACTAAAGTATTTCTCTTTTGGTATTCATAGTGCAACCTTTCCATATCCAACTCCAAAAGTGCATATACAGGCTCCTTGAAAGCCTAGGTTCAAGAGAACAACACTCAGTGTGCACAAAGACCTCTCTCGGGTCGGGACAAGGTCTTAAAAATTGGAAGGATGAATCTCGAGAGGGACAAATAAATATTACACAAGGGAGGTGCAAGAAAGAACTCAACATTTAGAATCTAATGCTCAGGAGAAGAATCATGTCCAGGGTTCAAGAGAGAAAATCAACGAGTGGAATCCATTCAAAGGACTTAGCGGTTGGGATATGATCATGAGGGGTCGAATCCCCAAGACCGTCTGATTAGAAAGGAGATGCACACCTGGAAAACCCTAAGACCTTCAGTCTTCATTACTTCGGCGAACCTTAGTTGGTTGTATCAAGTGAGCCTCAAAGCCCAAATTCATGGAGTGAATCTACACCATAGATTGTTACACCTCAATATTGCTCGCTTTGATAAGTGTTGCAAGTGTTGCATGTTCCTCCCAACTGTTGCAAGTGTCGCATGATGTTCACAAGTGTCGCAAATGTCAAATAAATCATACTGCCATGATGACGACACTAAGGAAAAACTCAAAATATCTCAGACACTTGATTTGGAGGGAGGAGAATGATTAACTGAAGTCAAGGAACTCTTACCACTTGAAAGGATCTCTCAAACTAGGGTTTTGAGGGAGAGCGCTCCCCTATGGCACCCTTATGAGTGTTGGCGCTCCCCCACAAGGTACTGGGGAGCGTTATAATACCAAATCACCCCTCTGAAGGAGCGCTACCCATATTTGAAGCACTGGCTCTCCCCTTGAGCCTACCAGGGAGCGTTATGGCGCCCCGATGCCCCTTTTGAGGGAGCGTTGTCTAATCTGGGTAGTGGTTGATCTGTTGAGGAGAATAAGGGGAGGATCTTTCAAGTTTGGAAGGCAGTTGCATTTGAATTCCTGATTCAATCAAAAGATCCCTGATCTAAGGAGGGAATTCCTCAACCTACCCTAAAGATACCTCAAGAGGTTAAGCCTCTCTTAACCTATATAAGTAGGTTCTATGATGGTGGAAAAGGGGGAAGAATTGCAAGTATGAAACCTATGATCTCATAGGAAACACACAGTGAACTGGAGGAGAGTAATCAGTGAAGCTGCTATCATCCAGGTCGTGGATATTTTGAGCAAGGGTTAAACAAAGGGGACTTGAAGAAGTTGTCGCATTCGTATCTACGATTGTAAGTTACTGTTGTCATCGTTCTCATTAATATGACACGCTTGGCATGTTTCTTTCTAGTTTGTGTCTGATTTTACATGAACTTATCTCTGATAGATAGATCTGTTTTCAAGCTAATATCAGTAGAGTAGGAAGTGGTCGTACTTTGTTTGTCTACAGTGCTCATCGAGCAGAGAAAGATTGGAGCTCAAATTGGAGCGTGCAGGGACAAACGTCAATAAAAAGGTACTTATGTTCTCCTCCCTACTCATGCATTATTTTGTATAGATCTGAAAGGAAGTCAGTGTCCACGTTAAGCACTTTCTGTCTTAGAGTTAAGGGTCTAACTCTTTGAGGCGATCTACCTGTCCGTAGGGAGATTTTCCTACAAAAAAAACTGGCGACTCCACTGGGGAGTCCTCGGATCAAAACTTTTTTTGTTTTGATTTCTCCTCATAGACCTTTTCTCACACCTTGATTGTTCTCAGACCTAGTTCACCCCTTTTTGATTGATTTCATGAGATGATTGACTACCTACCCCATCACACTCAGCTTGATTGACAAGACTAGACTATAATTTTTGGACTTTTTTACATTTTTAAGAGATTTTTGAGCATGGCGCCCCTGTGGCTGTGTTAACAGAGTGCCAGTTCTCCCTGACTTCTTTTATCAGAGCGCTATAATGCTTGGTGTCCTTTCCACCAGAGCGTCAGCCCTCTTTTGGCCAAAAAACTTTCTAGAATTGCCCTTTTCAGGGTTTGACCTCTGTGCCTCACTTACTGAGCCTCCCTATGAGTCAATGCTTCTTCCTTTTCAACTTTGATATCCTTATTTCTGAGGAACAAAACACCTTGTTGTTTGTATTTTGTAACCTTCTCCATCATTGTTGATTTTTTCTGTTGTTTGGAGTTTGAAACCAAGGCACTGTCTTTCTCTCTTTTTTGACTGAGCGAAAAACTATGGTGAAGGACATCAGAAGCCTACAGATCTTTTCATTTGGTTTTGGTTAAGGTCATTGTTCTTCGACATTTCTTTTGGTGTGAAGTTCTTGATTTTTTTCTTTGATTTTTTCTTTTCTTTCGCTTCTTGTTTTGATCACAACGAGAGGGTGTATTTTTTGTACGAAACCTTCTTGTGATGGTCTAAGTTTCCTTGATCCAAAAAGATAATTGGCAGGACAAGTGTCGTTCGAATTAGTCATTACTCATATACAAACAGTAAAGAGACATCTTCATGATTGATTTTTCATATTAGAAGGTATTTCAAAAGTTTTAGCACCACATCGGATTTGATTGAAAAAAAAAATCGTTTGAGGGCATTCCTTATTAGTGCTTGTTAGTGAAAAGAACTCTCTCTCTCTCCCGTAAATAGATGTTCATCGAAAAGAAATGAATGCTTATCAT
>ML787962.1:174828-195977 GCA_009831015.1 Picea engelmannii | reverse complement strand
TGTATCGACCCAGGGGCTGACTGCGAATTGGTAACCTTAGTGGCCATAATATTTAGGTCCTTACACAAGGTGACAGTGAAGGGAAGTCTCACTGTACCTGGAGCAGACATTGGTCAAACTCACTCGGGCTCCTTGGAGGGTAAATCCACAATTACTGCATGGAAGCTTGCACCAGGGTGAAAGTCCGTTAAGCAGGTCGCCATTGTAATTGTTCCACCATACCCCCGCCCCTTCTTGACTTGATCACACGATGTTGGATTTCATCACCAACTAGTATGGTCATCGAGAGAAGTTCATGTTTTCTTGCTTGCGATTCTTAGATTCTATTAACGTATGTTTTTTCCTCTCGGTAGTTGGCCATTGATCTTTTCCACCGAATCTTTTTCGCCAACATCGACTCTCCATGTTGTTCACAGAGGCTATAGGGAATTCCTCCAGAAAATATGGAAGGGAACACCCCTTTACACCCTCATTCTACAGAGGAATATCCTCAACAGAGCGAGGTTGAAGACACTACAACTTCCCAAGAAGAAGTTCCCACTCCTTTAGAAAATTTTCGAATTGTTTCAGAGTCTCCGGAAGCTTTCTGCATTCCGGAGAAATATGAGCGACGCATTCTCCAACTGAATTCAGTCGATGAATTTGTTGTCGCCAATCCTTCTAACATTCCAACTGGGTCTCATTCAGACCCTTTATATGACAACCCCTTTTGGACCACAGACATTGTTCGAAGTCCACTGCGTATGTTGCGGGATCTTTATGGAGTAGGAATAGGTGTCGACGCACCTATTACCTACACTGTACCCCTAAACCATTTTACTGGTACCACCATTTTTACGGCCACACCATCCGTTGGTCTGAACACATCGTTCGTTGGCCCAAGGTCTACTTTTCCTCTCCAGATGGCCCATTCTACAATGATCCCTCACATTCCAACCATTCCCGCTGTTAACGCGGTGGTTAGCCAAGCTGCAATTGGCACACCAGTAACACTAATACCTACATCATCACTCCCTTTTGGGTACAAAGCACTGAATTTTTCCACTGCCACTACTACCCAAGTTATGCTGGGAAGTTCCATACCTATCCAAAAACCCAGAGGGACCAGTCTTGGTGGTCTTAATCCATTCAGCGGTATCGGTCAGTCATTTACGTCTGGTTCTCAAATCCCAGGAACTCTACCTCAAGTTGGGGGGCATCCTCCCACCGGAGGACAAATTCCATTTGGAAGGCACCCTCATGTTGGGGGAAGCCTCAATCCAGAGCCTACCATCAACCTTATGGACAAAATGTGTCTGCCACACCTAATCCGTGGAATATCTCTTTTCCAGGAAACCCCAAGTTCTCGGCGGGACACAATTCTCAAGCTCCACAACAACCCCCTTATGGAAAAACACCAAATCCAGCTTATAATCCTCAAAACCCATCCAGTTATCCTCCGCTCGCACATGTTTCTCAAAACACCTCAAATCTTGTGTACCCTGGTCAACACCAACCTTACACAAGAGGGCCCACTAGTTTAAATTATCCGCATAACCCAGTTCATGGCCCTACTGGTGTCCATATGCCACACCAGTATTACCCACAAGTTAACCAACAACTACCTTTCCTAGCAACCCTGAACCTTCTAGACTTGTCTCGGTTAACAAATGATCCTATTTTTCATTCTCCGTTTTGGCCAGCTATTCCAGCTAAACTTCCTTCTGATATCCCGAAATTTGATGGAAAGTCCAAAGAAGACCCAAACAACCACATGATAACTTTCCATTTGTGGTGTTCATCCAACTCCCTCATGGAAAATTCTATATGTTTGCGTCTTTTTCAACGAATGCTTACGGGTTCTGTAGCAAAATGGTATATTGAACTACCACATGCCTCTTTTCACAATTTCAACTCTCTCTCCATGTCTTTCCTCACACACTTCCAACTACCCATTCTATACGAGACAGGTACTGAACTATTGACCTCCCTTCGCCAGACAACCTCCGTACATATCTTCGATCATATTCATGAATGGAGACGATGATAAAGGATAATCAAAGTGGTCATTCCTGACCAATTATTAGCGGAATGGTTCACTAAATCATTGTTACCCCAGATCGCTCGTGATGTTGCCATGGGTGGTGTAGTCACTGAGGAAGAATCCATTGCTCGAGCTCAATAATTAGACTTGGTTTATTCGCAGTCTGGTACTCTGTACGAGTTGATACCGAATGCTACCCGTGCCACTAATGATCCATCCAAACCATTGTCTTCCTCGCACGCGGATGGCGTTATTGGCTCCGTCAAAACCCAATCTACTTCTTAGTCAACTGGAACAACCCAACGACCCGCTTCGACGACTGCTCCCAGTCCAAATGCACCCTCTTCTACCCCCCTCAAACTTAGGTTTCTAAGGTGAATGCGGTCCAATCGACCCCTTCAAAACAACTTGGGGGAAAGAAGAAAGCAAGAAATAAACCAAAGAAAAAAAACAACAATGAACAACCAAAAAATCAACCACAAACCCCTGCTACCGGAAAACAACCACAACGAAATCCGAAATTCCCATGTCTCATTTGTGGCGACGATCACTACACTCGAGACTTTCCACACCGCGATGAAGTGGCCAAACTTTTTAAGGGAAATTCACAACCCATTGTGCTCACTCAACCTTTTCCAAAGCAACAATCTTTGGTTGCTCAAACCCCCACTGCAGGGGACAGTTCCAACCAATCCCATGATGAGGCCTCGAAAAGTGCCCACATTTACATGTTTAATGGGATTAATTTGACCACTCACACTACGACATACGACACGCCAGTTAAACCTGATAAGCCTAAGACTACTAATGGTTCTATACCGGACCCATTACCATCTTTCGTTAGTCCTTTGTCTGCTAGCCCTCCATCCGAGCCACTTCAGATTGATAAAACCTCGTTTGACTCCATCTTACACCCTCCTAAGAGCACTATCTGAAAATCTACCTTCAATCCTAGTTCATGGGCTGCCCAAAAATACAACATTGTTGAAGATTTGGCTCAAGCACCGTGTGCTATGTCTGCTTTGGAAGTTCTACAACACTGCCCCAGCCAATGTAGAACACTCTTAGTTTCCATCAGTGCTTTCGATCCTGAGTCATATAATAACCTCACGTTTAATATGGATGATCATCAACCACGACTCTCCCACCAACTAGCTTTCTAGATCGATGTTGTTGTTCACAATAAACAAATCCACCGAACTATCTTGGATGAGGGAGCCTCTACTTGTGTCATGTCTTTATCTTGTTGGAAAGTCTTAAAATCACCTGCCCTTAACAAATCCCCTATGATGTTACGTGCTTTCTATGGACAAGGTTTTCATCCTCACGGACTGTTACAATCCTTGGCCATTCAGTTGGGCGGAAAAACTGTTACCGTTGATGTCGAGGTGGTCGATGCCCCCCTCGATTACAACCTACTACTTGGAAGAAGTTGGTTCTACGCTATGACTGACATCGCCTCATCGGTGTTTCGATGTGTACAATTCCCCCATCAAGGTAAAATTGTCACTATCGATCAACTAGATTTCTGTATACCCGACGCTCGCGCCCCTGTCACCAACAACATTCCTTTTTTGGGAGACCACCCAGTTACGTATGAAAGTGTTGGTGTTGGATTGTTGAAATATTCTATCTTTATGGGTACTTTCCCTACACCATTTCCACCCACTGCGCATCATATTTCCACCGTCAATATGATCTCGACTATGCCTTATCAATCTTTGGAATCATCTGATCCTTGGATTGTGCCTAGTCCTATGGAATTCGATGTGCTCGGTGACACCATGCCACTTATCCCAACTGAGGAAACATACGTAGTTATTCAATCTGCCTCTCCCTCTCCAGAAAACCCACATTTATTGGCACCTGATGCCTACTCGATGCCTTCATGGTTGGATTCCCTATCATATGCAATCGATTACATTTCCCAAATTTTCCCGTCTGGCGAATCCATTATGGAAATGCTTAGCATTGACGACATACCATGGGATGATAACCATCATCGATCCTCTTTTCTTCCGCCTCTGAAAGAAATCCACCAAGACATACACTCTGTCTTTCATCCTGATGTTACCAATGCTCCGCAATCTCCTATCCTCACAAAAGATACTCTTTCTAAGGGGAACATGGGTAACATATCTACTACGATCATTATCAATATTTCGATCAAAGAGGGCGTTGGGGAAAATATTAACCTTGGTTCTAATTACACACCTGAAGAAGTGGTCTCTTATACCACTCTGTTTAAAGAATTTTGTGATGTCTTTGCTTGGAGCTACAAGGAAATGCCAGGGATCGACCCTTCGATCATCGTGCACGAAATCAAGACTTACCCTGGAGCGAAACCTGTTCGACAAAAACTCCGCCTGGTTCATCCCAAGAAAATTGTGGCTATAATGGCAGAAGTTGAGAAACTTTTAAAATCTGGCTTCATCTATCCTGTCCCTTTGACAGAATGGGTCTCCAACCTCATTCTAGTTGCCACAAAACAAGGGACCATCCGTGTCTGTGTTGAATATCGCGATCTCAATAAAGCTTGTCCAAAGGACAACTACCCTACGCCCTTCATCGACCAAATCATTGATAATTGGGCTATGAGCGTAATATTATCTTTCATGGATGGATTCTCTGGGTATAACTAGATTGAAATCTTACTTGTTGATCAACATAAGATAGCCTTTATCTGCCCATGGGGAACTTTTGCCTATCAAAAGATACCTTTTGGCCTAAAAAATGTTGTTGCTACTTTCCAGCGGGCCATGTCGTACACTTTCCACTATATCAAGCATATCACAGAACCTTACCTCGACGACTTACCTACCCACTCATCCAAATGATCTGATCACGTTGATCACTTACGGGCTATTTTTCTTCGATGTCGGTTCTACTGCATCTTCTTGAACCCACATAAGTGAATTTTTGTTGTTGAATTTGGTCAACTCCTCGGTTTTATTGTCCCTAAATATGGGATTAGGGTGGACCCCTTAAAGATCAAGGATATTCCGGCCTTACCCCCACCCACCAATTTAACCCAACTCCAAAATTTGCAAGGGAAAGAAAACTTCCTCTGCCATTTCATTTGTAACTACACTGAGATAACTAAAGGATTCATGTGGTTACTGTAGAAAAACACCCCTTTCATCTGGGATGACATCTCTCAACGGTCATTTGATGCTCTCAAGAATGCCTTGACCCACACACCTGTGTTACATCCTCCAGAATATACAAAGTACTACATCATTTACTTATCCGCCTCCACTTCCACTATTGCAATGGTGTTAGTTCAAGAGGACCCCAACGGTGACAAACATGTGATATATTACCTAAGCAAGAGTCTATCTGGACCCGAACTCTGATATTCACATGTAGAGAAACTGGCTCTGGCATCCATCATCGCTGTCCAGAGATTCCACCATTACATCTTACTACGCACCACCACAGTGATTGTGGACTCAAACCACATGTACCACGTCTTGACACGTCAAGTGCTTGGGGGAAAATACTCTAAATGGATCATCATCCTTCAGGAATTCAATCTTGAATTTACAAAGTCCAAAGCCAAAAAGTCCCTTGTGTTTGCGGAGCTTATCTGTGATCTCCCCCATGTCGATGAAGACATCGAACCTAGATATTATCTCCCCGATGAAACTCTTTTCCTCATCATCACCTCTGATCCTTGGTATGGAGACATCCTCCTTTACCTCCAACCCCAACGTTTTCATCCTAACATTTCTCGTGAAGAGCATCGACGTATTCACCACCATTCTCATCATTACCTTATCATCGACGACACCCTGTATCTCCACGGTATTGATACTATCCTTCGACGATGTCTGATTCATACGGAGGTTGAACGCGTTCTGAATGATTGTCACCTTGGCGCCTGTGGTGGTCACCTTTCTGGGATGGCCACAGCCCAAAAAATTCTACGTGCCAGCTATTTTTGGCCCTCGATTTTCAAAGATTGTATTGAGGCAGTCAAAAAATTCCCACCCTGCCAAGTTTTCAACAAGAAGGCACACACCCACCCTACTACGCTACACCCCATTATCGCCATCGGCCCCTTTTCCAAGTGGGGTATCGATTTCATGCAATGTAAGCCTACCTCAGTCGGGGGGGCACAGTTATATAATCGTCGTTGTCGACTACTTTACCAAATGGGTTGAGGCTATGCCTACCTTCCTGAACGATGGTCATACCGCATCTCTGTTTCTTTTTAACCACATCATAACTCATTTTGGTGTACCACGCGCCATTGTCACTGATCACAGTGCACACTTTAAGAACCAGATGATGAGCAAATTGCATGTCAAATTGGGTTTTCGCCATGAAAACTCATCCCCATACTATCCTCAGGCCAACGGACAAGTTGACGCCATCAACAAAGTCCTAAAAACCATGATTCAATGTATGGTAGGGGAAAACAAGACATCCTGGCATTTACAACTTTTCTCCACTCTCTAGGCTTATTGCACTTCCGTGAAAACCGCAACTCGATTTACTCCTTTCCAGTTGGTCTATGGCATTGAAGCCATTTTACCAATCGAGTGTGAGATTCCATCTCTGAAACTTAAAGTAGAACTCCTACCCCACACTTTTTCTGAAGAATAACGTTTCTTATATCTATCCAAACTGGACGAAACACGTCGTGATGCCACTCTCGTTAACGAGGCACATAAAAAATGGATCAAAAATCAATACGACAAATCCATCCATCCTCGGACTTTTGCAGAAGGAGACTTAGTCCTCGTCTACAACCAAGCTCATGACAAATTGGGGATAGGCAAGTTAGAACCTCCGTGGCATGTCCCTTACATCGTGAAACGTGTCCTACACAGAGGTGCCTACGAGTTAGTAGATTATGATGGAATTTCCCTAGTAGAGCCCCAGAACGAGATTTACCTTAAAAAGTACTATGCCTAGATCACCTAGCATCCGTACTTTGTACATTATTGTATTTTAGTTTGGTGTGTCTATTTCTTTCGCATGCTCGAGTGTTGACCTTTGCCACTCATAATTGTGCCTTGTGTTTTCATGCGCAGATGAAATCTTCCTTTCCTATATTTTTTGGGTTTGCGGATGGCACTAGTCGACATACCCGGAACATTGCTTCGACAGCATGGGTCATTTACCAATTTGACAAGGTGGTGAGTTCAGGAGGTATTTTCTTAGGACCAACAACCAATAACATGGCAGAATATCACGCTATCATCGGAATTTTGACCCAAGCCTCCTCCCTAGGTATCTCTCGTATCATTGTTTACTTAGACTCCCAACTCGTGGTCTATCGACTCAATCAAATTTATGCTATCCGTAATCCTATCCTGCTACGTCTCCACCTACAAGTTCGACGTCTTGAACAAATGTTTGATTACATTGAATACAGACACATTCCATGAGAACTCAATAGTGTTTTGGATTCGTTAGCCAATTACATCATGGATCGGTATCTCGCCCATATATAATATTTAAAGAAAGCAAAATTGTACATCACATGTAAATTAAAACACATCACATTAAAGGCATCATCATGTACAAATAATTTGGCACTATAAAAACTTGAAACTGTATATATATACATAGCGTGACTGAATGTTTTGATTACATCAAAAAGTATTTAGAAGAGAAAAATGGTAGGTCTTTACACCCATACAACATCGCCTGACAAGGCATACAAAAATACAATCACCAGAGAGACTCTAATCTCCCTGTACTACATTGTGCTGAGAGTAACATATCACTACACGCACTACGTGTCTCAGTAGAGAATTGACATTCTCTAGCACTCCCACAGTGTGCCTCTGCAGATGTAAAGGCACTTCTCCCCTCCGTAGAGGAGGAATGCCCATCGTGAGGCCTTGGAGGTTTCTTTCAACCTCTCAGAGACCTATCACTGGGGCTCCTGGATCTACTGCAACCGAAGCACCCTCAGGACATCCTGGTATCGGTATATCAGCCAGGCGCACCGTCCTAGTATCGGTATATTAGTCGAGCGCACTACTCCCTTGTCTGCATGATGGAAAAAATACATCTTGTAAAAAACTCTTCTACATACCCAAAAAAATATATACATTAAAAACTTAAAAACAAAAACTAGACAAGGTGTTTCTTAGTCTCTTACCCGACGCATCTCAATCTTCCCCCGCGGGTAGAATCAAATCCATTCTCCCACGGAAATACACCTCTGCATACGGGAAGTCTTCTATCCAGAGATACTTCCGTCTCAACCAAGCGAAGAAATCACCGGTAAAACAGAACTCTGACTCTGCTACTAGCCTCGGAGACAGACTAGTCCACCTCTCCATCCGTGGTTCATCCACTGGTCACACTGCTAGTGCTGTCTGAGGCTGCATATGGGGGATGCTCTCTAAGAAAAATGAGACCAAGAAAGAGTCGTATCCGAACTATTTCTGCCCCATCCTACACCGCGAAACTTGTTCCTTCACATTCCGAAGGAACCCTGCACTCCAGTTAAATAGTGTTGGCTCCAAACACTATACGCCATAAGCCACCTGCGATCTCAACGCCAAATGGGTGCTAGTACTTCTCGTCATGCTTGTAATGGAAAACAAAATGGACCGGAGGGGTAACTCTCGAATATCTTTGATAGGGATTCTACCCCCCACCAGTCTTGCTCCTGGGACACAATGACGTTCCAGATACACACCCACTTGCTTGGGAAGCACCCTTTGTCTAGAAAAGGATATAGGAACCCCTCTTTTCGAGAGGCCAGTCAAGAAATACACGTCTTCCAACTCGATGGTTAGAAGATGTGTTCCGATCCAGAATCTTTGCTCCGCGACATCCCATAAGCCGATCATGTGCTCAAGCAACAAAATTTCCTTCTTCATTTTTTGCAATTTGAATAATTTTAGTAAGCCACAAGCTCTTAACGCGGCCCACATGTGAGGACTCCGCAAGGAATCCAAGTCATCAATCTCATACTCTCATTCTTTCCACTCGATCATGGTCGCCAAAATCACCTACAAAACAAAAAAAACAAAGAATTTCATTATTCAATGTTTTTGGCAATTTCAGCAATTTTTTAAACAATTTAAAAACTAGAAATCTCATGCCCACATTGTTAAAAAAGACCACACCCTCTTTTATAATCATCACACCCTCTCTTTACCATTTGATAATCATCAAACAACAATAAAACATTTTTAAATAAGATGATGTCCATAATGGCTGCGTGGACACATTCTTTGAGTTTTCTATGACTTCTTTAACAAAAACGACCCATCCACCCAAGTGTCAAAGCATTGGCATGTTGGCTATCACTTTCTAAAACGTTTTTGCACAAATAATGTCTTATCCCCATCATTTTTTATAGAGGCCGATTTGATCTTTTTTGGAGCAACCTAGGGCTTCATTTTTTAAATTAAATGTTGCTATGGAAATGAATATTAAACCATGTAATTGAAAGAAGGAGAGATGAAGATCTACCTGGTCCAAACGGAAAGAGAAACGGTTAACCGTAGGTCTGGTATCAAACGAAACAAGATGCACCTCCAAAATGAGAATCTCCACTGCTACAAATCCTTGTGCAAAATGAAATGGTAAATGAAGTTTTTCCTTGTATTACTATTTAAAAATTTTCATTTTTATGAGGTATAGTTATTTATGGGTTTCTCTGAAAATATCATGGCTTCACTAAACCACTAGATTGCAGTTTTTACATCGCAGGTTTCCCAGTGGTGCTGTTCATTTGTTTACCTTGTCACATCTATGAGCATAGTCTTAGTTCGTTTTCAAGCTCAAAAATATGAGAACGCACCGGGTAGACTTTTATCTCTTTTTCGGACCCGCATGGACACACAAAAAAGGAACCCCCATGGAGTCATCTTTAAACTCTTTTTAGACTCTCTAAATATGAAAAGATCATCGAGTGACCTTGCTTCCTTTCACACTCGTTAAAAGGTTCGAAAGGGCATCTTTCGAGCGATAATTTATCTCTTTTTCGGTCTCGTTAGACTACTATACGAAAATGGAACTGAGAGAGTTCTTTTTTAAGTGTTTTTCCAAACTCTGTAATCATGAAAAACCTTTGAGTTTTCTATCTTTGGACTTGCTAAAACACACATCGACGGGCCCATACGGGATTGAACCCTTTCTTCTTCCAGTTCGTTAAACAAAGGAGGAGGAACTTACCGAAGGTGAGTTATATCGAGCATGTGTTATCCTCTTCAAGCTCATTAAATCAAAAAGAGGTAGTCGTCTATCTAGATGGGGGAAAATTTGAAAGAAGCAAGCCAAGCAGTCTTTTGTGAACATCACCAAGTAACTCTTAGAGTCTCCCTTGAACACGGAACTTTGTCATATGCATGCATTATAACCCGTTGAACCTCTGCACTGAGCGAATCCTTTGAGTTCCTTTCACTCCTTTGGGTCACCTGACGTAAGTCACAGCATCCACTGCATCATTAAGTTTTGGTCCATGTCATGTTTCTGTTGTTGTGCCTCAATGTTCAAGGGAAGTATCCACCTCTAGAGTCAGACATCCCAAATATCTTATCTCAAAACCCGTGTCAGTCCATGTCCATTTGATTTACCAATTACATCTTTATGTCTTTTTCGTGTCGTTGATGGGTGATACATCAAGGCCCTCCTTTGATGATATTATTCCTATCGACCTCAGCACATTATCCAGGAATTAGGCTTAGAAACCAGTTAGTACTTTGGGACCTTCATGCCTCAATGGCAGGCCTCCTGACATTCGACAGTAGTTTTACATCATTGACCTCTGATTGGATGATTCCATAGATGTTCGACTCCATCTCATCCATTCACATTCGTTGGAATGTACTAGGGTACCTTGGGAATCATTGACATTAATGGTGATCTCCCTCTCACTTGTTAACGGTTCACACCATTGAACGGTAATCAATTGGTTTCTGCCATGTTCGACATCAGGACATATATTCACATGGTTAGATTCGTACCACATTGGGATTGGTAAGAAGACCCTGGGTTGAGTGATCACTTTGATATGTACTTTGCCCAGGTTGCGAAGGAGTTTCTCTTGGACAAATGATGCATACACTGTTACATAGATCCAATTTTTATTGGTCGTGGCTATGTCTTGTCATCTCGTAGATCCACTGTGTATTCTTCGTGGCTATGATCAGTCCAGGTCATCAAAGTATAGATCCACATTGTATCTTCGGTGGCTATACCTTTTTATCAATACAATTATGGATCCGCAGTGTATTTTATGGCGGCCATATCTTGCAAGTCTTGATCACCCGAGCATAGGTATGCTTGCCTTGGGTTTTGAAACATGTCATGATATTTGATGGATGTTTGTGTGCATATTCTGTCAGGTTCTCTGAGTCTATACCCTTTCTTGAAAATCTACAAAGTATTTCAATTATGAGTTCCCATCTTCTAACTTCATACTTTGGGGGGAAATCTATTACACCTCAATATTGCTCGCTTTGATAAGTGTTTCAAGTGGCATATGTTCCTCCCAGCTGTTGCAAGTGTCGCATGATGTTCACAAGTGTCACAAATGTCAAACAAAGCATACTTCCATGATGACGACACTAAGGAAATGCTCAAAATACCTCAGACACTTGATTTGGAGGGAGGAGAATGATAAACTGAAGTCAAGGAACTCTTACCACCTGAAAGGAGTTCTCAAACTAGGGTTTTGAGGGAGAGCGCTCCCCTATGGAACCCTTAGGAGCATTAGTGATGCAAATGCGCACCACCCTCACGGGCATGTCCGCTCACACAGGACCTTCCTCTCTTCTCGGCTCGAAGAACTCAAAGGTTCTCCTAATTCCCTATAGGGAATCTTCCTACCCACAAATTCTCTTCTTCACGCGATCCTCTTCCTTAACTCCTCGGAGGATCGAAACTCGTGACTTTGTGAGTTCAAAGGTTGAACATTGGGTTCTCGGATCCCCGAGACCCGATGGTCATTCAACTCGCTGACTTTTCCCTAAGGGATTTCGCTACTCATGACCTCACTACTTGCGATACCAAACTTTTGGTTCTCCAACCTCTGATACCCGAGGTACCGAGGCCCCGATGCGCACGTGTGACTTGACCCGTCCACACCCGTCACTTCTCTCGGGACTTCCACGCTATCGCTACCATGGTTCCTCGTGACTTCGCTACTCACGAGTTCAAATAACTTCCTCGTCAACACCCGAGGTTCGAGGTGCTGAAACTCGCGACCTCACTCCCTCGTGACTTCGCTTCTCATGAGGTTAAGTTCTCGATCCTTTTCTCGCGAGGATCCGACGCACGAGCCCACGTGCGGATCCAACGGTCCTCCCGCGATCTGGATCCAACAGCTATTCACCTCCTCACGCCTCGCGTCCTCGTGACTTGGAAAACCCAATGGTTGGGCTCTCACCGTGCGAGGTTCCGAGTTCGCGAGATCCTTAGATCTCCTCCACCTTTCCTTCTCAAATGGACGCTCCTGATCCTTTCGTCGCTTCACTGCCTCGTGACCTCGTGTCTCGCGACTTTTAACACCAAACACTTGGGTGTTCACCCTGTGAGCTCCCGAGATGCGAGGTTCCACCTGTCCACTGGCCAATTCCTGTGGATCTACCCTATCTTCGGAGTAGTCGAGATCTCGCTTCTCATAATCTCGTGACTCTCCTTACCAAACTTAGGAAACTTTCCTCACGAGGGACCAATAGGCGATCTCGTGAACAATCCAATGGCCCTGACCGACTTGGATCAATGGTGTTGCCCCTCCTGCGCTTTGAATCCTCTCCACGCCTGCACAGTAACTACCTTGCACCTCTGGGAGATCCAACGGTTCTCGGAACCTCGTGAAATCTCTTCTGAAGATTTCATCCATCCGTTCTCCCCTCGAGGATTCTGTGAAATAAAGAAGTGTCTATCCACGAGACGTGTTTATTCGCTCACACAACCTGCGATGCTTTCCTCCTACTTCCAACAACAACTTCCCTGCACTTAGCCTTCAGGGAGTTCAAAGGTCTATCTCTCCTGATATTTTCCACTCTGATTCTTTCAGAGGGACTTGCATGCGCTCCTCGCGGCAATCATTCAACAACTCTCCAGTGTTGAAGCCCTTCAGACTCTGCGCAACTCCTGCAGTAGCAGTCTTTTATTTCCTTTGCTCATATTCACAACTGAGACTTATGCTTCAGCCTGCGCACTTCTTGCACGGATTCAACAACCCACTTCCACTTCTGGGTGAATGAGAACAAAAGTTAAACTACTGAGCCTTCATCAACGCACTCCTTGCGGATGACCTCAACTACACTCTTTGTAGGAATCTCCTGACTCAGATAGAGAAACAATTGAACCTCATTCTCTCTCCCTTTCAGACTTCAGGTTGAAACATGAAATCACATGCACAACATATACAAAGCAAATGCATAACCAGAAAGAAAACATTCATGAGCATAACATCAACACACAGAGAAAACAACACAAACCATGATCTTGAATCAAAGCTTCATTCTATTAATTCAAATGCATGTACATGGGTGTTCTTCATACGATATTTTCTTCTTTCTCTTCTCTTCTCCTGAATTCTTGACAATGTTACAATGATACAATGAGGGTGTCTATATCCGTTTTCCCTCTCAGACTCTAAACTATCAAATCTAGACTTAAAATCCTATCTACTAGCATTAACTAGATTAAATGCCTCCTATCTACCAAAGGATGAGAGCTTAAAGGCTCAAGGTCCAGTACAATATACAATGCCCCTTCATAAATGGCTTCATTAAAAGACCTGTGCTACAATCCCAAAGTACTTCAAAAATTTGGGTTTGTTTATCCAGTTGATCTCCGCTTGATGTGTTGGCTCGCTTGATGAGTTGGCGATGCTCCTGCATCATACTTCTTGGATTTAAAACTTTCATGGGCTCCTGTCCATGAGCTCCTGCACGGTCTGTCCATGCTTTTGAATCTCTGCTTCAGTCTCCCAGCTGGCATATTCCATTGGATGGTTCCTCCATTTGACCAGATATTCGAAGTATTGCTTCTGTCTGGTCCTTTTGTTGACTCTCTTGTCAAGTATACACTCCATATGTGGATTCTCCGCAATTGACATCTGCTTCTGCCAATGGATCTCTGGTTGTTCATCTCCTCCATCTCCTGCTTCCTCAGCCTTATATGGATATAATTCTGAGACATTGAATGTCAGAGATATTTCAATCTCATCCGGCAACTCAATTTCATAAGCATTTTCTCCTAATTTCTTCAGGACTCTTCATGACCCAATTTTCTTCATTTTGAGCTTATTGTATGTTCCCCTTGGGAACCTTTCCTTCCTCAGGTGTGCCAGAACTAGATCACCAACTTCGAACTGAAGTTGTCTCGGATGCTGATCCGCTCTGCTCTTATATTCCTGGTTTGATTCCAGTAATCGCTCCTTCACCCTGCTGTGAAGTTCTTCCATCGCCTCTGCGAATTCTTCAGCATTTGCACTCTTGGTTATTATCTGTTCTGAATCCCTCAGTTCAGATACTCCTCTTGGCTGCCTGCCATATACAATTTCAAATGGACTTTTTCTTGTTCTCCTGTTCACTGAATCGTTGTAAGCAAACTATGCATGTGGCAACACATTGTCCCAACTTTTGTGGTGCTCTGTCACCAAGCTTCTGAGTAAGTCTCCCAGACTTCTATTTACCACCTCTATTTTCCCATCCGTCTGAGGATGATAGGCTGAACTAAACATCAAGTTAGTCCCCATCTTCTTCCAGAGTGTCCTCCAGAAATGTCCAATGAATTTTGTATCCCTGTCTGATACTATACTTCTGGGTAACCGATGAAGTCTAACGATCTCCTTGAAGAAAAAAATTGTGATATGAGTCGCATTGCTGGTCTTCTGGCATAGGATAAAATGTGCCATTTTGGAAAACCTATCAACCACCACAAAGATTGAATCATGTCCTCTTTGCGTCCTAGGCAATCCCAATATGAAATCCATGCTTATGGCCTCCCATGGTCCTTCTGGTATAGGCAATGGTTGATAGAATCCCGCATTTTTCTTCCTGCCCTTTGAATGATGGAAAATTCTACATCTGTCGACAAACTTCTTGACATATGTTCGCATCCTTGACCAAAAATATGCTTCGCTCAACTTTGCAAATGTCTTGTTGTGGCCAAAATGTCCTGCCAATCCTCCGTTGTGTTTTTCTTTTAACATATTCTCCCTCATGGAGCAATTCGGAATACAAATTCGATTTCCTCTGAACAACAATCCTTCCTGGATCATATAATCTATCCATGGGATTTTGTCTCTAAGAACTGGATTCTCAGCTACTTCATACGCTTCTCCAAAATCTGCATCACTTGCATACATGTCCCTAAGATTTTCAAAACTTAATGTCTTGACTCGGAACCCCTGCAGCAACAAACACTTCCTGCTCAAAGCATCAACCACTTTGTTAGCAGTACCTGAAATGTGTTTAATTACAAATGTAAAATTATGCATATAATCTACCCATTTAGCATGTTTCTGATTCAACTTCTCCTATTGAGTCACAAACTGTAATGCATGATTATCACTATACAAAATGAATTCTTTCGGGATCAAATAATGGCTCCACTTCTTCAACGCCTGTATGATAGCATAAAATTATTTGTCATACGTGGAGTACTTTACTTTTTCCTCATCCAGCTTCTTGCTGAAATATGCAATTGGTTTGTCCTCCTGGCTCAAGACCTCTCCTATGGCAAAGCCACTTGCATCACATTTCACTTGGAACACATTCGTAAAATCCGACAACACCAACACTGGATGTTTTGTGATATTTAGCTTCAACAGATTGAAGATCTTCTCTACCTCTTCCATCCAATGAAAATATTTATGTCTTTTCTTGATAGTATCCATCATTGTTGCACTAATTCCACTGAAATTCTTGATGAATTTTCGGTAAAAACTAGCCAGTCCATGAAAACTTCTCACCTCGAAAATATTTCTCGATGATGGCCAATCTTTAATTACCTCCACTTTACTTGGATCCATCTTTAATTCATTTGCCGATATGACAAATCCCAAGTAAATGAGTTATGTCTTCATAAATGAAGATTTCCTCACATTGATCAACAACTTCTCTTGTTGTAGTTTCCTCATTACTGCAGCTAAATGCTTCAGATGCTCTTCTTTTGTTTTACTGAAAATCAATATGTCATCCAGATAAACAATAACAAACTTACCAATGAATTCCTTCAGCACTTCATTCATCAACCTCATGAAGGTACTCGGTGCATTCGTCAAACCAAATGGCATGACTAGTCATTCATACAACCCTTCGTTGGTTTTGAAGGCTGTCCTCCATTCATCGCCTTCCCTCATGCGAATCTGATGGTATCTGCTTTTCAAATCAACCTTTGAAAAAAAAAATTCTCCACTTAAACAATCCATATAGTCATCCATCTATGGTAATGGAAACCTGTACCTGATGGTTATCTTGTTAATGGCTCTGGAATTAGTGCACATTCTCCAGCCTCCATCTTTCTTTGGACTTAGTACCGTTGGAACGACACATAGACTTAAACTTTCCCTGATCAGTCCTTTATCCAACAGTTCTTGTATCTTCCTTTTAACCTCTTCATTCTCCTGCGGTGTCAACCTATACGCAGCTTTATTTGGCAAACTAGATCCTGGTATGAGGTCTATATGATGACTCACACTCCTCATCGGAGGCAACAAATGAGGCAATTCGTCTACCACAATGTCTGTGAACTCTTCCAGCAGTTCCTGAATTTCTTCTTGAAAATCATCCACTCTCGTGCTGGTCAAAATGATTCTGGGTTTCCTGACCACAAAGAATTGTGGGTCTTCCTTCTTCCTTAGTTCCACCAGAAGTTCCTTCCCACTCTTGAGAAGTACAGTATTTCTCGGTTCTGGTTTTACTTATTTTTCTTTGATTGGAAGTAACATATGTGTTCTCCCATTCTTCTCCAAAGTATGCGTATTCATCTTCCCATCATGAACTACGTTCCTGTCATATTGCCATGGTCTGCCTAGCAATAAATGACATACATCCATAGGAATGACATCACAAAGTATTTTATCATTATATCATCCTACCTTGATGTCAACTAAGCACTGTTTAGTGACACTTACCTGATGTCCCTTCTGTAGCCATGAAACTTTGTATGGACTCGGGTGATCATTCGTCTCCAACTCTAGTTTCTCCACCATCTCGTTTGAAACAAGATTGTCTGTGCTTCCACTATCCACAATAACCTTGCATTTCTTGTCTTTGGTCTTGCATGTGGTTCTGAAAAGTTTGTTTCTTTGAGCTGTGTTCTCCACCTCCTTCTCGAGTGTTAAGAGAACCTTACGCATCATCAATGACCTTCCGTCTTCTGCGTCTTCTGCTTCAGCATCTCGCCTCTGTGCCTCGGCAATGTGAGCTTCTCCTCCATCCTTCTTCCTATCTGGACAGTCAACTGCCTTGTGCCCATTCTTCCCACATGTGTAGCATGTGATGACTCCACCTCTGCCTCTTCCTCTACCTCTGGTATGAGGAAATGTGTTATTATCGGCGTATCCTCCACCCTGTTCTGTATGTTTCCTTCATTGTTCAGCGTGCTGGCCTCGCTGTGAAATTCCACCTCTTTCTATTCTCGTCTGAGGCTTTTTCCACTCGTCCTCAGATTTCTGGAACCTATCTTGGGCAACTGACTTACCTTTTGGTTGGCTCCTACCTCGGCCTCGCTGTGCTGGCTTACGGCTTAGATTTTCCTCATCTTTCAACGCCATCTGATACGCATCCTCCACCGTTATGATGGTTGTCATACTCATCTCATCCTGGATATCGTATCTCAAGCCATTCATATACCTAGAAAATTTTTCATCATCGCTTTCCCGATGACCTTCTCTGATATTGAGCTTGTAGAATTCCTCAGTATACTCCTTTACTGTCATCAACTTCTGTCTCAGCTTCTGCATTCTCCTGAACAATGTGATTTGATAATCCCTTGGGATGAACTTTGCCTTCATCTTCACAATCATTCGATCCCAGCTTTTGATCTTTTGCTTGCCTTTGGAACGTCTATCTGCTTGAAGCTCGTCCCACCATAATGTTGCGTGTCCCTTCAATTTTGTGACAGCATGCCTGACCTTTTTATCCTCTTCGATGTCCTCATAATCGAAGTAGCTGTCAAGAGCTCTAATCCAATCCAATAGCTCTTCTGCATCCAGATTCCCTTCATAAGTTGGAATGTCCATCTTTGTTTTTGAACTCATTTGGGCGATAACTTTAATTAACCTCTCGTTGGCTACATCTTCGGCTGCAACTTCTCCTTTTGGTTCAACTTCAACTTCACCTTCGGAGTCACTCAGATCTCCAGCACTGGCTGTGCGTCTCTGCGTTGCTTCCATATCTTCTAATCTCGCTCGGAGATCACGTATCTGCCTTTCCATTTCTGGATTCTGTGCTTGTCTTCCTCTGCCTCTCTGGTTTCCCCTATCCTCTGGATCGGGTGATTGTCTTTCTCTCCTCGACGACATGGTGAAATTTTCCTTTCTTCTCTGCTACAGAAAGTAAAGAGATTTTCTCTCCCTGATACCACTTTGACGTGTATCAGAGTGCTTTTATTTTCTGCCTCTCTTCCTACCTGAGATATACAATCAAGAACTAGCTCTGATACCACTCTGACGCAAATGCGCACCACCCTCATGGGCACGTCCGCTCACACAGGACCTTCCTCTCTTCTCGGCCTGAGGAACTCAAAGGTTCTCCTAATTCCCTATCGAGAATCTTCCTACCCACAGATTCTCTTCTTCGCGCGATCCTCTTCCTTAACTCCTTGAAGGATCGGAACTCGTGACTTTGTGAGTTCAAAGGTTGAAAATTGGGTTCTCAGATCCCCGAGACCCAATGGTCGGTCAACTCACTGACTTTTCCCTGAGGTATTTCACTACTCGTGACCTCACTACTCGCGATACCAAACTTTTGGTTCTCCAACCTCCAATACCCGAGGTACCGAGGCCCCGATGCGCTCGTGTGACTTGACCCATCCACACCCGTCACTTCTCTCAGGACTTCCACACTATCGCTACCTCGCTTCCTCGCGACTTCGCTACTCGCGAGTTCGAATAACTTCCTTGTCAACTCCCGAGGTCCGAGGTGCCGAAACTTGTGACCTCTCTCCCTCGCGACTTCGCTTCTCACGAGGTCAAGTTCTCAAGCCTTTTCTCGTGAGGCTCCGACACACGAGCCCACGTGCGGATCCAACGGTCCTCCCGTGATCTGGATCCAATGGCTATTCACCTCCTCACGCCTCACGTCCTCGTGACTTGGAAAACCCAATGGTTGGGCCCTCACCCTGCGAGCTTCCGAGTTCGCAGGGACCTTAGATATCCTCCACCTGTCCTTCTCAGATGGACACTCCTGATCCTTTCGCCGCTTCGCTGCCTCATGACCTCGCGTCTCGCGACTTTTAACACCAAACACTTGGGTGTTCACCCTGCGAGCTCCCGAGATGCGAGGTGCCACCTGTCCACTGGCCAATTCCTGTGGATCTACCCTATCTTCAGAGTAGTGGAGATCTCGCTTCTCGCAATCTCGCGACTCTCCTTACCAAACTTAGGACACTTTCCTCACAAGGGCCCGATAGGCAA
Organism: Picea engelmannii; assembly: GCA_009831015.1. Taxonomy (NCBI): domain Eukaryota; kingdom Viridiplantae; phylum Streptophyta; class Pinopsida; order Pinales; family Pinaceae; genus Picea; species Picea engelmannii. Next base: position 176,373 of record ML787962.1, on the reverse strand, counting down.
TCTCGTGAACAATCCAATGACCCTGGCTTACTTGGATCAATGGTGCTGTCCCTCCTGAGCTTTGAATCCTCTCCACGCCTGCGCAGTAACTACCTTGCACCTCTGGGAGATCCAACGGTTCTCAGAACCTCATGAAATCTCTTCTAAAGATTTCGTCCGTCCATTCTCCCCTCGAGGATTCTGCGAAATAAAGAAGTGTCTCTCCACGAGACGTGTTTATTCGCTCACACAACCTGTGACGCTTTCCTCCGACTTCCAATGGCAACTTCCCTGCACTTATCCTTCAGGGATTTCAAAGGTCTATCTCTCCTGAGATTTTCCACTCCGATTCTTTCAAAGGGACTTGCACACGCTCCTCGCGGAAATCATTCAACAAATCTCCAGTGTTGAAGCCCTTCAGACTCTGTGCAACTCCTGCAGCAGCAGTCTTTGATTTCCTTTTCTCAGATTCACAAATGATACGTCTGCTTCAGCCTACACACTTCTTGCACAGCTTCAACAACCCACTTCCACTTCTGGGTGAATGCGAACAAAAGTTAAACTACTGAGCCTTCATCAACGCACTCCTTGTGGATGACCTCAACTGCACTCTTTGCAGGAATCTCCTGACTCAGATAGAGAAACAATTGAACCTCATTCTCTATCCCTTTCAGACTTCAGGTTGAAACATGAAATCACATGCACAACATATACAAACCAATGCATAACTAGAAAGAAAACATTCCTGAGCATAACATCAACACACAAAGAAAACAACACAAACCATGAGATTGAATCAAAGCTTCATTCTATTAATTCAAATGCCTGTACATGGGTGTTCTTCATACGATATTCTCTGCTTGCTCTTCTCTTTTCCTGAATGCTTGACAATGTTACAATGATACAATGAGGGTGTCTATATCCGTTTTCCCTCTCAGACTCTAAACTATGAAATCTAGACTTAAAATCCTATCTACTAGCATTAACTAGATTAAATGCCTCCTATCTACCAAAGGACGAGATCTTAAAGGCTCAAGGTCCAATACAATATACAATGTACCTTCATAAATGGCTTCATTAAAAGACTTGCGCTACAATCCCAAAGTACTTCAAAAATTTGGGATTGTTTATCCAGCTGATCTCTGCTTGATGTGATGGCTCGCTTGATGAGTTGGCGATGCTCCTGCATCAACTGGTGCTCCCTTACAAGGTACTGGGGAGAATTATAATACTAAATCACCCCTCTGATGGAGCGCTACCCATATTTGAAGCATTGGCGCTCCCCTTGAGCCTACCAGGGAGCGTTATAGTGCCCTAATGCCCCTTTTGAGGGAGTGTTGTCTAATTTGGGAAGTGGTTGATTTTTTGAGGAGAATAAGGGGAGGATCTTTCAAGTTTGGAAGGCAGTTGCATTCAAATTACTGATTCAATCAAAAGATCCCTGATATAAGGAGGGAATTCCTCAACCTACCCTAAAGATACCTCAAGAGGTTAAGCCTCTCTTAACCTATATAAGCAGGTTCTATGATGGTGGAAAAGGGGGAAGAATTGCAAGTATGAAACCTA
>ML787962.1:157861-169770 GCA_009831015.1 Picea engelmannii | reverse complement strand
TTAAATCAAAAAAAGGTACTCGTCCATCTGGATGGGGGAAAAATTGAAAGGAGCAAGCCAAGCAGTCTCTTGAGAACATTGTCCAATGATTCTTAGAGTCACCCTTGAACACGACACTTTGCCATATGCACGCATCATAATCTGTTGAACCTCTGCACTGAGCCAATCCTTTGAGTTCCTTTCGCTCCTTTGGGTCACCCGACACAAGTCACAGTATCCAGTGCATAGTTTTGGTCCATGTCATGTTTTGTTGTTGTGCCTCAGTGTTCAAGGGAAGTATCCGCCTCTAGAGTCAGCCATCCCAAATATCTTGCTTCAAAACCAGTGTCAGTCCATGTCCATTTGATCTTCCAATTACATCTATATGTCTGTTTCGTTTCGTTGATGGGGGATACATCAAGGCCCTCCCTCGACGAGTCTATTCCTATTGACTTCAACACATTATCCGGGAATCAGACTTAGAAACCAGTTAGTACTTTGGGACCTGCATGCCTCAATGGCAGGCCTCCTCACGTTCGACAATGGGTTTACATCATTGACCTCTGATAGAATGATTCCGTGTTCGACTTCATCTCATCTATTCACATTCGTTGGAATGTACTAGGGTACCTTGGGAATCATTGACATTAATGGTGATCTCCCTCGCACTTGTTAACGGTTCACACCATTGACCGGTAATCAAGTGGTTTCTGCCATGTTCGACGTCAAGACATCTATTCGCATGGTCAAATTCGTACCATATTGGGATTGGTAAGAAGACCCTAGGTTGGGCGGTCACTTTGATATACACTTTGCCCAGGTTGCGAAGGCGTTCTATTGGACAAATAACACATATATTGTTACATAGATCCACTTTGTATTGGTCATGGCTATGTCTTGTTATCTCCTAGATCCACTGTGTATTCTTCATGGCTACGATCAGTCTGAGTCATCAGAGTATAGATCCACATTGTATCTTCGGTGGCTATATATTTTTATCAATACAATTATGGATCCGCAGTGTATTTTATGGCGGCCATATCTCGCAAGTCTTGATCACCCAAGCATAGGTATGCCTACCTTGGGTTTTGAAATATGTCATGATATTTGTTGGATGTTTGTGTGCAACTTCCATCAGGTTCTCCGAGTCTATACCCTTGCTTGAACATCTACAAAGTATTTCAGTCATCAGTTTGCATCTTCTAACTTCATACTTTGGGGTCCAATCTGTTACACATCAAAATTACTCACTTTGATAGTGTCGCAAGTGTCGTCATTACAAAGGTCGCAAGTGTCGCATTTTGCTCACAAAGTCACAAGTGTCGCATGTTGCTCACAAGTTTCACAGATGTCAAAGAAAGCATATTGGCATGATGCCTATGTCATGCCTATAACGACATGAGAAAGACACTTGAAACACATCAAACATCTGATTTGGAAGAGGAGAAATGAGTCAGTAGGCTTGCAAACCTTTTACCATCTAAAAGCACCTCAAAACCTGAGTTTTTGGAGGGGAGCGCTCCCCCTTACACTATCTCGGAGCGTCGACGCTCCCCCTTACACTATCAGGGAGCGTTATAACGCTCCCCTGGCCCTTTTAAGGGAGCGCTATAGATTTTGAGAGCGCTGGCGCCCCCTAAATATTACTAGGGAGCGCTACAACGCTCTGATGGGCCTTTTGAGGGAGTGCTACCTATTCTGGGTGGTTTTTACACTGTTGAGATGAATGGGGGAAGCATATTTTCATTCTTGGAAGGCAGTTGGATTCAAATCCCTAGTCCAACCATGATCCTAGGGTAGATCCTCAACTGAAGGAGGAAAATCCTCACCTTCCCCAAGGATATCTAAAGATTGTTGAGCCTCTCCAAGGCTATATAAACAAGCTTTCTAATGGTGAAAGGGGACTGGAAATGGAGAATTACACCAAACTTATGATCTCGTAAGTGGTGCTGGAGCTGATTGAAAGGGGGAAGAACTAAAGATATGAAACTTATGATCTTGGAGGAAACTCACAGTCAACCAAAGGAGAGTGATCAGTGAAGCTGTTGTTATCCAGGCTGTGGATCTTTTAGGAAAGGGTTAGATGAAGAGGACTTGACGAAGTTGTCGCATTCGCATCTACAATTGTAAGTATTGTTGTCGTTATTCTCATCAATATGACACGCTTGGCCTGTTTCTTTCTAGTTTGTGTCTAATGTCACATGAACTTATCATTTATTGATAGATCCGTTTTCAAGCTAATATCAATAGAGTAGGAAGTGGTCGTATCTTGATTTGTCCACAGAACTCAGCGAGGAGAAAAGGATTGGAGCGCAACTCGGAGCGTGCAGGGACAAACATCGATAAAGAGGTACTTTTGTTATCCTCCCTTCTCATGTATTAGTTTAGATAGATTGGAAAGGAAATCAGTGTCCACGTTAAGCATTTTTCTATCTAGGGTTAAGGTCAAGCTCTTAGAGGCGATCTACCTGTCCGCAGGGAGATTTTTCTACAACACAGGTTGTGGATATTTTGACCAAGGGTTAGACAAAGGGGACTTGACGAAGCTGTCATATTCGTATCTATGATTGTAAGTTACTATTGTCATCATTCTCATTAATATGACATGCTTGGCCTGTTTCTTTCTAGTTTGTGTCTGATTTTACATGAACTTATCTCCGATAGATAGATCTATTTTCAAGCTAATATTAGTAGAGTAGGAAGTGGTCATACTTCGTTTGTCTACAAGGCTCATCGAGGAGAGAAATATTGGATCTCAACTCGGAGTGTGCAGGGACAAACGTCAATAAAAAGGTACTTTTGTTCTCCTCCCTCCTCATGCATTAGTTTGTATAGATCTGAAAGGAAGTCAGTGTCCACCTTAAGAACTTTATGTCTTAGAGTTAAGGGTCTAGCCCTTTGAGGTGATCTACTTGTCCGCGAGGAGATTTTCCTACAACATAGATCGACAGGTGAATGTGAGTTGTTGGATCATCAAGAGGTTCAACGATTCAATGATCTTGATTTGTAGCAGTTGAAGGCCAAGAAAACCCTCAAGCTTTCAAGTCCTAGAGTGAATAGAAGTCGTAGATACATCGATCAATCGAGGACCATTAGATCTAAAAGTCTTCATTTTTCAGAGGTTCGGTAATTCGACACTCCGATGAATTTGATTCAAGGAGATTAGAGGTTTAGGAACTCCTTAATTCCAGAGTAAATCCTTACCGTTGAAAGCTGTGTACACATGTCCATAGATTCTGAGTATTTAGAATTCAACGATTCGGGTGGTCATGGGTGAAAGTTGTGTTGGTGAGAAAAGTTTCAAACTCCCGTTGCCCATAATTAATCCCGACCATTAACAATGGTTAATCAATACCATCAAATCTGTGGTTTCAACCTTGTTTATTTTGGAGGTAACGTGAATTGAAGTAGCAAAACATTTTGAAGCTTGGAGCCCCGAAGTTTCTTCGAATCGTATATTATAGATAGGTGTGAGGACCGTTGATCTCTGAATTGTTCGGGATTCGGTACTTCCACAAAAAGGAGTTGTTGTTACAAAAAGGTGAAATACTCCCGATATTTCGAACTCCGGAGTATACATTAACCATTTATCAAGGAAAATGTAAGTTGTTATATCCCAAGCCCTTTGGCAGTTCGACGATCCAAGTGATATAGTTTAAAGTTGTGAAACGGGGAAAAAACCCGAACTCCGGAGTTTCGTAATGAAACTCCACCATGGGTTCTCTCTTGAGAAGAATCTCCACCATCCCTTGATTAAGTTTGTAAACGTTGATGAAGGAAGGTGGAAGGGTGGAGTTAACCTAAAATTGTTAGTCAACTTCATTTTATGATCGAATTTGGACGGTACACAATTCGGTTGGAAGGGAGTGTCGAGTTTATGAAACCTACATAGCGTAAGAGTTCCAGAGCCCCGAATAGCGCCCTTAGGGCCAGCGTTAGGTTATAGCTTGTGGTCACATGTGTAACTTGGAAAGGTAAAAGGGATAACACCCACGATTGTAATAAGTAAATAAAAACCCCCGAAAACCTTTGTACGATAACCCACGATCCTGAAAAATATGTATTTATTATACTGATATAAAGAAACTCCATTCTACTAAAAACCTGGCTTTGTCAATGTAATCAACAAAGAACATCATAATGATTCAAGTTTAAACAATTTCGATAGAGCCCAGAATGAAATGAAAATTAAATCCACTTAAGAACTAACAGGAAAAATGATACAAGGTTCGGATCTAGAATACGATTCAACAAAGATCCCTTCAATAAATTCAACTTGGATTTAAATGAAATTCAACAAGAAACTCGTGATAAAATTTCAGAACAGATTCCTTGGTTTACTAGAAAACAATGCATTGTTAGCTTCCTAACATAATATCAACAAAACTCTAATCAATATGCTTCAATTATGGATGAAAATATGGATTTTCAACATAAGCTATACACAATATAAAATCACATTGTACAAGGAAGATCAAGCCACTCAATTAGAGTTCGAAGATGTCCAAAATTTACAACGAAGATTTAAAATATAACCAGTAACTATTATTCATTTGGTAGCAAACTTGAAATTCAAATTTTCCAAGAATATATAGTGACTCCATCAATCTATTATACTAATACACTTGTAATGTAAATAAATTTCAAATATAAAAATACCAGGACCAATGGAAGTTGCGTAATGAGGATCCCTTCAAGTCTTGCGCTCCTTCCTTTCCTTTTCTTTCTAATCACAGAGAATTCATCGATACCTCCCAACTAATTTATGGGTACTCTTCTTACCCCTTATCCCCATGAGTTTCAAAGGGGCCAACCAAAAAAACCAGAACACAATAGCTTCCAAGATTTCCTTGCAAGGAAGCGTTTCCACTCTTTTCACAAGCCTAGAGTCCCAAATATCACAAGTAAAACTCAGTCAATCAAAAATTTGGCAGCATAACGGTGTTCCCCAAAAGTTTGATCCCCTTCCCTTCTACGTCAATTTCTTTATATTAATCTTCCTCATAGACATATGTCCCTCATGCATAATTCATTTTTTTTTTATAATTCAGTTAACGGATTATTCACCCACTACATGTGTCACATTATCCCCAGGTTGCACAAGTAATTTCTCTTTTATTTTTATTTAAAATCCACTTTTCCTCACATTTCCCCATGTTATCCTATTTTTCCTCTAAGTTGTCTCTTAGTTCCCCAATCCCTTAATTAATGGGTATCTCCTAACTAGACTTTAGTTAGAATTGGATTGGGAGTCTTCTTCTAGTTAGACTAGGGTTGGTTAACTCAATATTATATTCTATTCAAAACCCATTCTCTCAAGTTATTATTTATTTCTAAATAAAGATTCCTTTTTAATAATTTCATGCATACATGTGCATTTTACCAATTCTTTAGGTTTCTAATTACTATTTCCTAACATTTGATTTCCTTCAAATCTTTAACTCATGTCACAATTCATTTAGTGCTTTATCTAATTTTAGACTTAGACTTCGACTTTTGTTAGGCTTTACTAACTAATAATCTATTGTTTAATTAATTATTTTATTCCAACAAGGTCTAATTATTCCAATGTTTTATAGGCCACCTATTTTTATTGACTCAAGTTTCAATTGTGTGGCATGCCCTTCAAGACACATCTTTGTGCTCCAAGGGTGCCACTCGCGTTGATTTTTTTTTGGAAGTTTGTCAAACACATTGGAGTCAAAACTCCATCTGGTTGACCTTGTGAGAGACTAAGGGCTTCTAAGGAATAAGTGTTGTAGCAAGATTCGCCTCACCCTATGTAATCTTGCACAAAAGGCCTTTTTCCATTTCCCTATGCAGACTTATAATCCCTGTTTGTAAAATACAGAGCTAAAAATACATATTTTTCCACATGTATGCATCTTGCCTACTATACAACTTGCATATACGCAAGCTACTCCACTACAGCCCACATACATTGGGATTTGTGCCAGAAAATGAAAATAAATGTTGGGTTTCCATGTCACAACTAGAGATCTATGATCCTTGGCCTTCCATATACTGGAAATGTTTTGACTTGGCCCTTCAGTTCCATTTTGAAGGCTATAAATGGACCAATTCTGAGATATGAAAGGAGGAGAAAGAATTCAACTTTGAGAGCAAAGTTACTCTAGATAAATTATTTACTTGTTGATTGAGAACCTCATTGTTTCTCTTTTATGAGATTTCCTTTGGTGGAGGATTGAAGTGGTGGAGGCTTAGTTGGAAGGAACTTAGTTTCTCAGTTTCAAACCATGCCGACATGGAAGTCTATAACATTTTCACTTATGTTGATAATATATTAATAGAAATACTCTTTTCCCATCCAATTGATATCTTGCAAATATTTGAATTATTATTCCATGGGCATATTTTTCATGTTTATTAGTGGATTATGCTACTGAGTGTGTTAACATCATTTATTATCACCTATTCTTGCTTTGCTTGGTTGTTGAGGACTATTTGCAGGTATATTGCTTTGGGTCAAGTGCTCAATGGTGGACTTCATCGAACGTCTAGATGAGGTAGGCCTTTTATCTTATCTTGCTAGCATATTTTTTTTCATATCATACTTGAGAAGAGAGTTGATTTCTGTAGTGATTTTCATCTGTTGTGGTTTACCCTATCCATAGAGAGATTTTCCTCATAACAGAATTGGAGACCATACTAGGGATTGAATTTTCTTTCTTAGGGTTTGAAGTACTTTTCTGCTTGAATTTCTCTCGCTCCTATTGTGCTTCTTGTCATATCATTGCTTGACAACTTTTTTTCACTCTGGGTCTAAGTTTTCAACCTTCTCCCTTGCTTGACCTTATTTTTTGAAACTAATATGTAATTTTTGGATTAACAGTCATGTATACATGTAGGTTGTCTCTCTGCAAGCTGCGTACATACACTCTGTTTCCTCAAATAGTCGTGTGCATAATATTTCCTTTCTTGTTTGATGGTTCTGGTGGTTGTTGGGTTGGGTTTGATGTTTGTTGAGTCTTCTTAGGTCCCTGTAGTGCCTGTTAAGTGCTTGTGGGATGACATGAAACCTATATTGGGTTGAATTTTTGGGCGGAGTCTTTCTCATCACCTTTTCATTTTGATTGTCCTTGCACATTGGGTTGGGTGTCTTGTTGCTTGGTATCCTACTTGAGCTATTTGTTTCTATACACAATATAGTTTTATATATCAAGTTTATTTTCATTCCATGCATTTTCTTTTCCATTATATTGAAAATACAAAAATATTAGGCATTTTTCATTTCTTGGCATTTTGGTCTTTGGAGTCCTTGTCATTATCTTAGTGCATGTAATTCAATATTGCATTTTTACTCCAGAATTGCGGAGTTGAAATTGAAAATTGCATTTGTTATTAGAAGCATATCATTCATTAAAAGTGAAAGTTAGGACTTTGCATTATTTTCATATTTACTTTTCTTGCAGAGTCATAACATAATGAGTTTCACTACCATACCTTTTTGAGTAATCACGACCACTAAAATTAACGTTATAATTTAAAATTGATTAGTCACAATTTTATTTTCTAGGGTGCACAAACTAGCTTAGGATTTAGTTCCTCGGAATAGGATTTTGTGAGTAAACTTCTCCAAGGAAATTAAATCAATGTATGTGTCTGAGAAAGGTAGTGGAGAAATCCATTGTATAATTGGTAATATCAAGAGGCTCCACTCACACTGGAATTAATCACAAGGTCACGCAAGGTTGGTTGAAGTGATATCCCCCCCATACCTTCTTAGCATCAGAGATAGTTTTTGGGATCTATTCGTATCTAGGGATCTTGCTAGTGACTTTACCTCCATGAGAGGTGGTACTTTCAAGGTTCCTGGATTTTCTACCCTACCAATACGGTGGACCTGACTTACGATTGCTCATTTATGCATCAGTTATACATTAGTTTATTAGTTTCCTGACTTAGGTGCCACATAGGTTACTTGCAGGGGTTATTTTGCAAGTACCTTGGGTCAGATAACGGTCGAACAACACACAACCTTTATGGAGGATTACCTATCCAGGGGGATCTAACCAACTAGTTTTTAATCCCACGAGGGCCCTTATAACTGATTTTTTTACCTCCGATCTTTAGCAGGGAGTCTCAAGCCCCTCTTGGGTGACACATACCTTCTTTAGGGAGGGAGGCCACTTTCAACCACTTTACCCCATTTGTGAGCATATTGGCCATTTGAATTTTGGTGTCCTCTTTGATTACTAATTTGCCTTAGGATTTACTTTTTGTCTTTAGAGTCTTAAGTCATCGTGGAGTCGGTCCAACATCCTAGCCGATCCCATCACTTGTTACAGTTACCACCAAATTTCGAGTCTTTTCCTTCTAAAAGTTGTATAGTTATTAGACGTGGTAAACACACATCCACTATTCATACTTGTGATTCTACAAGGATGAGTATTGAACCTAGTCTTCAGAACACTAGGAGCCCTTCGACTCCCACACCTGCTATAGTTAATGGCACCCCTTCGAATCTTTCAACCATAATGGTTGTAGTGCTGGAGGCACCTATCATTACTATGGATCGACCTATAGTGAATGCTCAATATCTTTCCTTGAACCCTTTTGGGTATCTTGGTCACTCACTCGGCTATAATGTTCAATCCATCCCTATGGCCTCTATTCCCTATTCCTATGGTATGATGAAATTTACTTCGCAGTTTTCAAATGCCATCCTAGCTACTAGCCTTAATGATAGCATTGGGATTGGGGGCACTACACCTCCTTATACTCCTTTTTCATTTGGTGGATATCAAATCCCTCAAAAGACTCCTAATATGGGAGGCATTCCTACTTTTAAACTTAGGTCTAATCCTCTTTCTTCTGGGTGGAACAACCAACCTAGAAAACAAGCTTCTTCTCAAGTTTCGTCCTATAACCCTACCTCCTCGGTGTCGATTCTGACCAATACGTTCGGCATGAAGAATCAACCTCTATCCTCCAGATTCCCACCCAAAGGGGGTCAGTTTCACGCTTTGGGAAACCCCCAACCTGGATCCAATCTGGCTGGGGGGAATTTTTATAATCTCCAACAGAAAATTCCTACTGGAATGATGCCCAACCAACCTTTTATGAATCATCCTGGAGGAGGGTCTTACAATCCTAAACAGGGCCATGGTGCTTACTAGAACCCTAGATGGGATACAATTCCTCAAGCACAATATTTCCTATGAGCTTTGGGCTAGATGTCGCAACCCCATCTCCCTTTTCTAGACACACTTAATCTTCCAGACTTGTCTAAGTTTATGAATGACCCTGTGAGTCATGATCCTACATGGCTCCGCGTCCCCACCAATATTCCTTTGGACATTCCAAAGTTTGAAGGTAAGAATGGTGAGGATTTTGGTGATCATGTTACTACCTTTCACCTATGGTGCTCCTCAAATTCCCTTAATGACGATTCTATTCAGTTAAGATTGTTTCAATGCACCCTCATTGGAGTTGCTGCGAAATGGTATATCGAGCTACCTAAGGGGGAATATGAGACCTTTAGTCAGTTGGTGTTGGTCTTCCTTAACCACTTCTAATTTTCAGTTTGTTATGATGTTGTCCTAGAACTTCTGTTGACTTTACGCCAGGACACCACCACTCACACTATTAAATTTGAACATTTTTGCGACGAAGTAGAGATGAAGTTTCGTCGACATAGGGTCATTTTTGCGACCAACATGATTTTTTTTTCCGTTAGAATCCATTCTTCAGTCTAGATGCCACACATGGATATTCACTGGTCTAGCGACCACGAAAAGAAGCCTATACATAATAGGGAAAATTTCAGCTAGCGACAAATGTTAGTTAGTCGAACAACTAACATTAGTCGCAAGAGTGACCAAGACAACCCTAGAAAACTTAGTCAATAAACCACTCTGAGTCAGTAGAACAAAGAATATTATTCGGTTGAACGACTAATATTAGTCGCAAGACTGACCAAGACAACCCTTGAAAACTTAGTTAATAAACCACTCTGAGTTGGTAGAATGAAGAATATTAGTCGAATGAAGAATATTAGTCGCTAGAGTGACCAAACCCAAAGTTAAAAAGGTCAAACAAGTTAGTCGCTAGAGAGACCAATGTTGGTGTTTGCGACCAAATGGAAATACAAGCGACGAACATGTTAGTCACTAGAGCGACCAATGTTGGGGTTTTTAAAAAAAAAAAATACCATTCACACAAGAATAGAGAAGAGGAGTGATAGAAGTCCAATCGATAAATTAAGTTATTGTAGCACACCATGGGTTGATTAAGCTATTTATTTTTGATGAATTATGAAGAATACAACCATATGTCACATGAGACATGTTCATTATCCATCCTGAAGAAAATGTAGCATCAAAACCATGTATTGAAGACTCATCACATGCTTTAGAACATGTGCCAACATTAGTAGCTGAAGAATCCATGGATGCTACAAGGCCTATATCAACTGTTGCATAAGAAGTAGCAGAGTGTGAAGAAGGAGTAGGAGGATATCTCCTCAATAGATTAGGAACTAGAATCAAATATTTCTAGGGTTGCAAAGGAAAAATACCTTAGCCCAAGATAAGGAGCCATTTGATATTCTATATTCCCCACAGCAGGAAGATCCTGCCACCCTGTTAGGGGTTCCAATTATTAAAGGAAGAAAAGAAATCAACTTCCTTGTTGATGAAAATACACTTGTGATACATGAAGAGACTAGCTATGTTATTGAGAATATTTCGAAAAGGATAAGGAGATATGATTCGAATAGGTTGCAAAAGAGGATTCTAACACACATTGTGGCCACAAATTCAGTTAAATTTTTTACGAGACAATTGTTGTTTTCTCAAGGTGAAGTAGAAATGGAAGCAATAAGAAGAATCAAAAGGTGAGAACTTTGTTTTTTTCATTGAGCATAACTAGGTAATCACTTAGATGGAAGAGAAATTTTCTTTAACCTTAATAGATTTTAATGAAAAATTAGAAGTCCTTGGTAATGAAAATACCAAGATAAAAATTGACCTGGTAAAACAAATGCAAGAAACTACAAAAAAGGATTAGGAAATTGCAAGATTAACATATGTATGTGAGGAGATTATTGAACAAGCTTATAAAATGTTGGCACATAGACCACTTGCTAGGGTCTACACTTTATACTTAAAATATCAATGGTACAAATTTAACATTGAATGATACATATCTCTTATGAAGAAGGATTTCCAAAACCCTTGGAAATTTTGTGAATTGTATTTTGATATCACCCCTAAAAAGAGAAATCTCCTTTGCAAACCTTACCTACACAACTAGGCGTTGCAACAAATATTGAGATCACCAAATCCCTATGTTGGGGGTGTGTAAATATGAGCATTTAAGTATGGGTTCTAGAATGAAACTATGAGGTTCACAACTACAAAATAACATGAGCCTAAAGAGATTATAGTATAATTGAAGATAAGAGTAGAAGGGGCCAGACCAAGTAAGGTATGGAAAAATCATATTCACCTACTACTATGACACAAGACAATTCTCCATAGATTTGATTCATATATTGAAGGTCTCAGGGTGAACATATCCTAGTGGATAGGATTGAAGTTCATGTCCTCCTCCTCCTACTATACCCCATTCCATACTTCAGGTAGTCAGGAGAACCTGACATTGATATTCTAAAGGAAAGAACAGATGCCAATGTTACATGGAGATATTAGATGTATGGGAGGTATTGAATGATTTTAGGTGAACTATAAACAAAAGCAATAGCTACAAATTTCTATGTAAAATATGATAAAATATGGTTTACTTATTAGGGTAATATTTTAGGAGGTAAAGTTAGGGAATATTGTGTATATTGGATGTGTTTGTTGTGAATAAATTTACATAGATAACACTTGTGAAGTAGAGGTGGTTTATGAAGTATTATTTTTATCTAAAATTTTGATAGTTTAGAATTTAGTTTTGAGGTG
>ML787962.1:61319-129622 GCA_009831015.1 Picea engelmannii | reverse complement strand
AATAACATTTCCCATCACCATGAATCACCATGTGCCACTTTAACATAAGAAGATCTCTTTTCTCATCTGGAGTTGACATTGTAATTACCTATTACAACAAATCCATTGAAACATTATAAGTACAATATACAAATCTATTCAAATAATTTGGTATATATTTAGATATTTGTAATGAAAATTATATAGCATGTTTAGAAAAAATAAGGTTCAAAGCATGAAACATTAATAAGTGGAGGTGGATCTATTATCACCCAAAATCACACTATATAATATTAAGTCCCTAATAAAAATTAGGGTAGATTTAGGGATACACAAGAGTACTGATGCCCAATATCAACAAAAAAACCATTGCTCTTCACTTCTAGTTGGTTCTTTTCCAACTCAAGGAGGAAACCCTAAATGTAAATTTACTAAGGCAAGGATACTTATATATTCAAGAAGTTCCATGAAATATAAGAAAAAAATTAGAGTGATTGTAGCTGAATCAATAATCTTTTTACTCTATCAAAAGTGGATAAACCCTAAAATCTTTCTGAGTTAAAATAAACCATAAAATCTGATTTGAGTGAAAATAAACCATAAAATAGTTCAATAGCACCAAACTACTAAATCACACAGAAAATTTTTAAGTACCGACCTTCAAAATCTCAGCTATGTACAGGCTGATCAATTCAATGTTTCTCTTCTTGAAAGAGAATTGAAATCAAGATTTCATAAAAAACAAGAACACCATTGCATCAGAACACCCGAATAATTTTCACAACTATAGAAAATGATTGTCGCAATTATAGCAAATTTGTCGTAACTGAGATATATATAGGATTGATTTGTCATAAATGATTGTTTGATTCTCACATGTGCCAAGTTGGTCACTATAGAGACTAAATTGTGGTTTGTCGCTCTACCAACCAACGTGGAAGGTTTTTCGCTAGAGTGACCAACCACTGGACCCCTAAAAAAAAAGCATATTTAGTCCAAAAAAAGCAAACAAAATATGATGGAATTTTAAACCATCGTAATATTTCTTCATAATTTGTGCCCAATGTAGTAGTGTCATATCTCAGATCATATCCAAGAGTGGCATAGATGGAAGAGTTTGATTAAGACCTCCATACCCCCGACCTTCCTTTTAGAATGGTTCATTAAGTCTTTGCACCCTCCTATCTCAAAGGATGTTTCTACTTTCGGGGATACCACTGAGGAAGAAGCGATCTTTTAATCCTAGCAGCTAGATATGATATATGATAAGTCTTGGATGTTATACCACATTCTTCCATACACACCATGGTAAAATTACGACCCTAGACAAAATCCACAGACTCGATGACAAGACATTTGAAAAAGTTATCTCTAAACCAGTCTGCAGGAGGGCCAGCTTCGTCCCACTCATTCGATGGATGTACATTCTGTGCAATCATCGACAAACCCAAATGGTAACCAGGAAATAGGAGGGAATAAGAAGAAAGGAAAAATTAATCGTAAGGGTGGGAAAAATGGTAATAAACCCAAGGACAATGGTAATAATGAGAGGAGAGGGAAAACAAGAAAGATGTAAGGTGAAGATTCCCTGTAATATTTGTACAAAGGATCACCTTACCCACTTATGCCCAAAACTTGCGAAACCTGTGAGGATATTATCTCTACCACCCATTGTGCTGAAGAATCCTTTTCCAGAACCAACACATGGCCTCGAGCTCCTCAAACACCAGAAATGTGGTTGGTGGGATTCAAAACCTTTTGTTGCAAGATGGCGACCGTGTGTGTATCAATATGGTCAATGTGAAAGTTAATGTAGCCACTCGATATAGAGATTATATCTCTTCACAAGCTATCCCTGGTCTAGAATCTCCTCCTCCTACTCTGGAAATGACTTTACATATTGAAAAACCAGAGCCATCGCCTCATATTCTGAAAGGAGTACTCAAGCACTCTACCGAGAGTCCAAATGATAGAGCCGCCTAGAACTACTCTATTGTTGAGGACCTAGGTCAAAACCCTTGTGTGATTTCATCTTTGGAGGTACTCCATATGTGTCCTTCACAAAGGATTCCTTACTATCTACGTTAGGAGATCTAGAACCCAATGGCTCAAAACTTATCAAGTTTGACATCATGTATGTGAAGCCTCGATTTCCTTACCATGTGGAATTCCAAATCCATGTGGAGTACTCAAAGTATACCATCAAACGTGTGGTTGTTGACGAAGGCGCTGCTACATGTGTGATGTCTCTGATCTGTTGGAAAACTCTCAGTTAGCCAACTCTTTCCAAGTCATCGAACATGTTGATTGGTTTTGACGGTCATCCCTTCTGCCCTCATGGTATTCTTCCTTCCTTTCCGGTGCAGTTAGGTGGGAAGACAGTAGGGGTGGAGGTAGAGGTAGTTGATGCACCTCTTGATTATAACTTGTTACTAGGATGAAATTGAACCTATGTTATGGTCATCGTTGCATTGTCCATCTTCCATACTCTTTGTTTTCCTCATGAAGGAAAGATCGTGACGATTAACCAGTTATCCTTTGTGTACTCTAGTCCTAATGCATCTATTGGACTATCGATCCTTGTGATCCATAATTCTCAGCTGACAACTGAGAATATCGATTTCAAAAGGTATTCTTCCCTTATGGGTACTTTCAACTTCATGGAACTAATTCACCACGTTTACGCCATGTCCAGTAGACCCGTTTCGACAAGGAGGTCCATTCCTTTCCACACTTCCTATTTTTGTGATCCATGGACCCTACCTTCCCTGAATTCATCTTGTGAAGTTCATTGGGATGCTTGAATGGACATGCTACTATCGACAGTGGAGATTTCATATCAATTTGTTCTTGACTCTTTCGTCGATCTCGATTCTATTACCTCACCGACGGACGAGGAGTATCCCAATCTTAGGCCAGTGTGGGCCACTTCATTGTCTTGCTCACATGATTTCCTTGATGACACTTTTCCTTCTGACGAATCTATCATCGAAGCCATGAATGGTTTCGACAAACCTTGGGATGATATGCATCACCTCTCTTATTTTCTCCCAGAGATGGAAAGAATCGAATAGGATGACTTTCGATCTACTTTGAGTGAGATAGTTGGTCACATCGTAGTTCCACTTGATACGCATGACATTTATGACAAAGAAAATATGGTGAGTATTTCTCCTACCATCACAATCGATATCTCTCGTACCCCTTGCAAGGTTGAAAACGTAAATATCGGTGCGGATTGTTCACCAGAGGAAATCCTGATCTACATCGAACTCTTCAAGGAATTATGAGATGTATTTGCTTGGTCATATGAATATATGCCAGGAATCGACCCTTGTATTATCAAGCATGAGATTATAACTTATCTGGATTCAAAAACTGTTCGATAATGTCTTATATTTTTCAATCCCCGGAAGGCCCCTACTATTAAGGCAGAGGTGGAGAAGCTACTTAATGTTGGCTTCATCTACCTAGTTCTCTTGACTGAATGGTTATCCAATCATGTTCCTTTGAATAAAAATAAAGGAACTATTTGTGTATGTATGTACTTTCGTGACCTGAACAAGGCCTATCCTAAAGAAAGCTTCACAACACCCTTCATTGATTAGATTCTCGACGAGTGTGTAGGAAGTGAAGTATTTTCATTTATGGATGGATTTTTAGGGGATAATCAAATTCAAATTAAACCTGAGGATCAACAAAAGATGAAATTTATTTTTCCTTGGGGTACTTTCACATACCGGAAAATGCCTTTCAGCCTTAAAAACGTCGGAGAAACCTTCCATCGTGCCATGACCTTCACTTTTCATGATCTTAATCATATAGTTGAAGCTTACCTCAATGATCTTGTTTCTCACTCTTGTAAGAGGGCGGATCACGCTACGCACCTTCACCTTGTTTTTGAAATATGTCGTTACTATAAAATCTGGTTGAACCCTCATAAGTGCATATTTTGCGTTAGTTCTGGTCGTCTTTTTGGATTTCTAGTTTATGAGACCAAGATCATGGTAGATCCGTTAAAGGTTGAGGCAATACTTTGAATACCTCCCCCGTGCACTATTATACAACTTCAAGGTTTACAAGGGAAAGCTAAATTTCTACATCATTTTATAATAAACTATGCCAATATCACTAAGGGTTTCATGTTCTTTTGAAGAAGGGCACCCCTTTTATCTAGGATGAACGAGCCTAGGAGTCCTTTGATGCTTTGAAGAAATCCTTGGTATCGACGTCTCTGATGAAGTCTCCTGACTACAATAGGGATAGATTGATTTATATCTCCTCATATGAGGAGATAATTGGTATGGTTTTGGTTCATGAGGATAATGAGCTTCACCAACACGTCATCTACTATCTTAGTTGAAACTTAGTCGGTCATGAGCTTAAGTATTCTCACATTGAAAATCTAGCTTTGGTTTTCATTCACATAGTCCAACGTTTACATCATTATATATTGCTTTGCAAGACTACTATGGTTTTCGATGTCAATCCATTTCAATACGTCCTTACCAGACATATCATAGGGGGGAAATATAATAAATGGATTGTTATTTTACAAGAATTTGATCTCGATTTTGCATCTGCAAAATCCAAGAAATCACTAGTTGTTGCATATTTAATATCCAAATTTCCATGATTAGATGAGGATGTTATCCATGTTGATTCATTTGTAGACGAACACATTTTTCTTGTCTTGTCATCCGACCCCTGGTATGGAGACATTGTTCTCTATCTTCAAACTTTGAAGTTCCCTCAGCATCTCTCACGAGATGACCAACGACATGTAAGGTACCAAGCTAAGAATTATACTATCGTCGGTGACACTTTGTATCGTTGAGGAATATAAAATATATTGCATCATTGTTTAACTCAGGGAGAAGCCAAGTTGGTCCTGAACGATTGCCATAGTGGGGATTTTGGTGGTCACCTATCTGGGATTGCGACAGCCCCAAACAAATTGTGAGATGGTTATTTTTGGCTACTATATTTAAATATTGTATTGAAGAGGTTAAGAAGTGTCACCCCTGCAAAGTGTTCACTCAGAACATGGACTCTCATACAGCCCCTCTTCACCCAGTCATTATTGTTGGTCCCTTCACCAAGTGGGGGGTGGACTTCATTGATTGCATCCCAACTATGGCTGGGAGGAATCAACACATTATCATGGCCATCAAATACTTTAATAATTGGGTCGCGACCATGCCTATAGTTAAATCTGACGGGAAGACTGTCGCCTTCTTCATATTCAATCAAATTATCACTTGGTTCAGTATCCTAAGTGATATTGTCACTGATCATGGTAGTCATTTTCAGAATGAAATGATGGAAGAGATAGCATCTAAGATGGATTTGAGACATGTTCATTCTTCTCCTTATTACCCCCAGAGTAAGTCTGACTGGAACATTATTCTATATCCCGCACTCTGGGAATACCGAACTTCAGTCAATACTACCACTGGATTTTCCCCTTTCCAGTTAGTAAATGGTGTGGGGTCGATATTACCTATTAAATATGAAATAACTTCTCTTAAGATAGTATTCGCACTTCTACCTGACACTTCCAATCTCAAGAAACACCTTAAACACCTAGAGAGTCTAGACAAGTAGCGTCGAGATGCCTCTACGGCTATTGAGGCGAAGAAAAGAAGTGTCAAGTTCCACTACGATAAGTTTGTCTATCCTTGGTTGTACATCCAGGGTGACTTGGTCCTCTTATATGATCAAGCCAAAGAACTGTTGGGGGTAGCCAAGTTTAAACCCATGTGGCGCGGTCCTTATATCGTGTGGCGTGTTCTAGAAAAAGGAGCCTATGAGTTAGAATATTATGAAGGGAATATGTTGGTCGAACCCATAAATGGGCTCTACTTGAAAATATATTTCACTTGAGCCCCAAGCTTGGGCGTAACTCTTTGTATACTAATGTAATTTAGTGTATATATATTTTCCCTTTATTTTCATATTCATCTTTCTTATCGAGTTTTCACTTGGTTGGAAGATGTCAATGGAGTCTTTGGTCTACCTAGGATTCATAGAAAGAGCTAGTTCTCATACACAGAACTTGGCTTCCACCGCTTGGGTGGTTTACTCACCTGAGGGTCTACTGGTGTCTTCAAGTGGTGTATCCCTAGGGCCATCCACGAATAATGTGGCTGATTATAGCATCGTTATAGAACTTTTGCGTGATGATATCTCACATGGTATTCACTCTTTATAGGTTTTCCTGGATTCCTAGTTAGTAGTATGTCAGTTGAATGATAGTTACCACGTGCATGATCCTACTTTACTCCGATGATTCCTACAGATGCGTCTTTTAAAATGATAGTTTGATTTTATTACATCTTATCACATTCCTAGGAGTTCTAATAATGTATTTGATTCTTATGCTAATTTAGTCTTAGATTGGTGTTTGTAACATAACTAAATCAAAGAAAAACATATCATCAATGTACACATTGTAAAATATAAGTAAATCCGAAGATCCTTGTTTTATATATATTTCAAAAAAATATGGTGTTTATAGTACAAAATTGGGGCTAATACCCTCAATACACATATACAGTCGGTACTACAATATCCAAGACATCTATGCCTATGGCGTCGGATGTGTGTCATGGTAACAAACTACGACATTTGTGAGACACCGAAAGAGTCACACCCAAGCTCTAGGCACACCAACCACTTTTTGCCTATATGGCTTCCGACAGATCCTCTACCTCAACCATGGGAATCCTATAAGTCAAACGAGACAAGATTCCCCTCATGTTTTGTAGGACTCTCTTGGATTATCCTCTCTCCGCCTTATCTCCCCGATTCCTCAATCAATGTGGAGGAATCCCCTCCAGTTGTTGCAGACCCACATCTGCGTTACACAAGTGTCTAGTTAGTACTTAAGCACCATCCCAAAAATATTTTTGTTCTAATATACAAAAATACAAAAACATGAAACATTTAAAAAAAATTGACATACCTATGTCCCTATAGGCGGCCCCTAGTGGAAGTTGCATGTCTGGATTTCCTCTAAATTTGATCCCTGCATATGGATAGTCATCCAGAGCAATGACCTGTTGCTTCCACCAGTAAAATAAATCCTCATTCTAGGGTCTGGGCACCCTACCTCCCCCAAGTCATCTCATTACCTTAGTCCACCATGCCATGGATGGATCGCGAGGTCCTCTCAGAGGAATCTTGACTATAGGTCCCAAACCTAGAACCTGCTCGAAGAAGAAACTTCAAAAGATAGAGGCAAACCCAAAATTCCTCTTAATCCCATGTTTGCACTCTGTCAATTGGCTCTTTATATTTTCTAGTAGTGGTGTACACCAACCATATACTATGGGTCTTAAGCACTGTACTTCATAGAACATGAGCGGCCTCGATGCCTGATGCAACAAAGATGAACTTGTGATCCTGGTCAATACAAAGACAAAAATCTTCAAGATGAGACTATTTATCACTCGGATTGGGAGTTGACTCCCGACCTTCGGAGTCCCTGCTACATAGTGGGCATCTATGTACTCCTCTATTTTCATTCCTCTCCCTGCTCCCCATGATTTGAGATTTAGAACCTCTCCCCAGCATGATAATCTAGTCAAAAAGTAGACATCCTCTACTTCAATCCTCAATGGTTTCCCATCGAGGTTGAAGCTTTCACTCTTAGGGTCCCAGTAACCCACAAGCATCTAAAACAACCTCACTTGGGCCCTCATTCCTTTGAGTGCCCAAAATTTATATAAGACACATCTTTTCAAGGCCATTTGTGCCCCTAGATCTCGATCCATAGAAACATCGACCTCCTCGTGCTCCCTCTCTCTCTCCATTCAAGAACCATCATGGTATAGAAAAGTCAAAATTTGAGTTAGAAACCATAGAAATCATTGAATGCATGTTTGTACACGATTTTCTTCACTTGTAGTCGTGTATAGGGATGGTTATACACACCATGTGGTTTTCACATGTGCGTATAACCAATCATATACATGACATGATAAGAGACACCCCACGTACACCGAATTTCACAATTTACGCCCTAATTTACTCAAAATTTGGAACCTAATTTAAAAATTTAATCCATTGGAAATGAAGAGGAAGGGAAGAAGAGTTACCTAGTCCAGATGGCCTATGATTTCATTGCCTGATGCTCCTACAATCACCAGTTGAATCTCGAAGGTATTTTGTTCCAATTTTCACTATTTGGGTAAAAAATCAAAATGACATAGTAATTTTTGGTGTTTGTTACTATTTATAATAGTTTTTACCCACTTTCTATAGTTTTGAGTCATGTTTCCACCTAATGGAATAATACAAGGGTGGATTTAGTTGGTTTTTGTAGTTTCTACCAGGGATTTTTGCGGATTCTAAAGTTAGGTTGGTCGTTCGTCACCACATGTAGGTATTTTCATTACCCAGCATATAGGATAGGTATCCATTCCATCATGCATTTTTTCATTATCCTATAATTGTCACTTTTTGTCATAAGTACGAACCCATTTCTTGTGACACAGAACCTTCCATCTGCTATAAGTAGTGTCGGTATCAAGTGGTAGAGACTTACCAAACATAGTTTCCCTAGTTAGATCCCCTGCTTCATTTGGTGCCCATGCAGAGTTTTTTCCATAGGACCAGGAGTCCCTCATAGATAGTACATGACTTTATGATGAGCCTCATTCCTCACTCATAAACATGTTTCCTTATACCCCGAGGAATCCCAACCAAGTTTAATTTAAGCTCTTTTCCAACTCGTCTTCAAAAACTGAAAAGATTGTCTAGTGAACTTGTCTCTTTCACACTCGTAAATTGGATCTGAAAGGGTGTCTATTTGGCACAATTTTGTCCATTTTTCACACCAAGTAGACTAAATGACATAAAAAAGGACATTTTTTGGCGTTAAGTTGTGATTGCATCTCATGCCCTTGCTTGCAGTATTGAGCCTATAGTCGGTTTTCTCTTTGCATTATAAACTGTTTGCTTTAGCAGTTTTCGCATCCTCAACCAAGCAGAGCCTTGTTTATATCCTTCGCAATTTGACACCCTATACCCAGGAGGGAACATTCCCCTGAGTGTCAATCTCCCGCATGCATCTCCTTGCATTCAATATAGGTATTTTCCATTGCTGGAACTTGTTTTTCTTACTTTTCACACTCGTTTCCTCCTCTGTATCATAGAATTCATTTGTCTATGTAAAAATAAAACAAAGATGGGCGGGAAGGGAGTATTATCTTATATTGGCAGAATTTGTGTCGCCTTTGAACAGATAAAAAATTTATTGAGTCCATTTATCATCATAATTTTCAGATTAGAATGGCCTTAGGAAGTTGAGCTCATTACAGAGTCTTCTCTACCGACTGGTTACTCTTCCAGTCCCTATAGAGAGTTTTATTGATGCCTCCTACATCTCATGGTTTCATCATTGGGTCTATGCTGCCGGAGTCCTCCATATGTCCCATGCTCTTATTCAAAGGAAGTATATCAACCTATGTCGACCACTTCTTATAACTCTAGACTTTTCATGTCGGCCATACCCTCAGTTTTTCTCAGAATCACATGATATTGTAGTCCTATCATGCACCCTAGTCCTACTTTCATCATCGGTAGGAAACCTTGAACCCAACAATTGACACTTCATCATTGGTCGTTGACTAGGTGGTTTCCCTTGTATTCGACGATAAGAGATCTATTCACACATTGGGATTCATGCAGTGTCTTGCATACCATTAGCCTTATTGGTGGTTACCTCGCCTTTGTCAACAATTTTCATCATTGGATTCTATTCAGAGGGTATTTTTCATGTACCTCTTTCACTTGGCACATGCGAAAGACGCATAGGGTTGTTGTTTTGTGAACATGTTCTTCGTCTAATTTCCACCAAATCATGAATCTTCTTCTTTTCTCCTCATGCTGACTGATGAGATATGCCTTAATTCTCTCTTTTATTGGGTCTCTTTCCATCAACTTCACCCCATCTATTCTGAAAATGAGACCTAGAGTCTTATGAATACCTTGAGGCTTGCAGTCATTAGTGGCAGGCTCTCTCACCATCGACAATTGGGAATACATCAATGTCTCCTAATCGATGGATTCTTCAAGTGTTCGACACTGACTCATTTATTCACACTTGTAATAATGTACTCGGTGCCTTGATACCTACTTTCATTATCGGTAGGTTGTCTCGTGTTTGTTAACGGTATACCTCAATGATCGGTAATCAAACGATTTCTCATTGTGTTTGACTTTAACTCCTTTATTCACATGATGTATACGTGAACCCTTGGCGAATTGTGTATAAGAATTGAAGACACCAGTATGTGGCCACAACTGTCCTGAGTTGTTGCTTCTTTTTCATTGGACCAGTACCTATTTGACTTCAGTGATCATGGGAGATCAGATTTTACTCCATTATATATAGATATCTTCAGATTGATTTTGAGACTGGTTATACTGGGCCTTGTTCATGAATATGATGTCCATTGGCATGTAACTACATTTGTATTTGCATATTCATGGCCATAGACACGTTTTTGGTATATTTTGACATGGATCTGCAGTGTAATCCTATTGGAAGCAATGTATGCAAATTCAGTGAAAAATGTAATGAGAAACTATTTCTTCCAGTTGGTTCCCCATCACTCCACTTCTGGATTTTTTATAATGTATTTTGGTCGTTGCAGATACTCCTCTGGCCTCACACATTAGGAGGCATCTATTATAGAAATATTTTCCTCACCCTATGCGATCTTGCACATAAGGCCTTTTTCCATTTTCCTATGCAGACTTATCATCCTTGTTTGTAAAATCCAGAGCTAAAAATACATATTTTTCCACATGTACACATCTTGCCTACTATACAACATGGGTATATGCAGGTTGCTCCACTAAAACCCATGTACATCGATATTTGTGCCAGAAAATGAAATTTAATGTTAGGTTTCCATGTCATGATAGGAGATCTATGATCCTTGGCCTTCCATATACTGGAAATGTTCTGACTCGGCCCTTCAGTTCCATTTTAAGAATATAAATGGGCCAATTTTGAGCTATGGAAAGAGGATAAAGAATTCAACTTTGAGAGCAAAGTTACTCTGGAGAAATTATTTACTTCATATTGAGTTTGCACCCCTTTCTCCTTTAAGCCTGAATACAATGTTCATCCCCCAAGCTCTTCTCTTATTGATTGAGAACCTCATTGTTTCTCTTTTATGAGATTTCCTTTGGTGGAGGATTGAAGTGGTGGAGGCCCAGCTGGAAGGAACTTAGTTTCTCGTTTCTGAATCGTGATAGACATGAAAGTTTGTAACATTTTCACTTATGTTGATCATATATTAATAGAAATACTATTTTCTCGTCCAATTGATATCTTGCAAATATTTGAATTATTATTCCATGGGTGTATTTGTCATTTTTATTAATGGATTATGCTATTGAATTTGCTAACATAATTTATTATCACCATATGCTTTCTTTTCTTTATTTTTTAGGACTATTTGTAGGTATATTTATTTGGTTCAAGTGCTCAACGGTGGACTTCATCGAATGTCTGGATGAGGTAGGCCTTTTATCTTATCTTGCTAGCATATTTGTTTTCATAGCATACTTGAGAAGAGAGTTTATTTATGCAGCCATTTATGTATATTGTGGTTTACCCTATCCATAGAGAGATTTTCCTCATAACAATAAGGAATATGCCTTATTGAACACTCCTTAGAAATATTCATGAGCGACTGTCTCAGTCTGCCCTCACGACATCGTTGACCACCCATACTAATTAATTGTTAACCTACAATTCTGGCCATGACATGAGTGCTAGTAGGTTGTGACATGGAAGCTTCCACACCTCTCCCTCAATATCTAGTTTATGTGCAAGGCCCCTTTACTCCTTACATGAGTCAGATTAGCAAGCATCGTCGATCCTGCATCCATTGACAAAAAAGTGTCAAAAATACATATACATAAATCATATTAAAATCCATCATACATCATATGTGCATAATAATGAAATACTCAAACAATAAAATCCACTCTGTGACTCAATCCGGAGTCCAAGGAAGCCCTTTGATGCCATCAGCATCCATAACCTTTCATGTGTCCTGCACATTCAGGACGACTTGTCAAAAGCACCTGTCAACATATATATACATCAATAAAATCAATCAACTATAACACCTCAACATCATCATATATAACCCAAAATCTGAATGAAATCACAATGTTCCATACACGGATCACTTGCAAGCAAGTGTCCTCAAAGAATAATTCAATAATAGTATGCTCAGTAGAGAGGGATGTTACAGAATTCTCATGTACAAGGAAAACGTATATGTACCCAATTCTAGTGAGATGAAAAATGTAGTGTTAAAGAAGATGCATAATGTGCCATATGTCGGGAACCTAGGATATGAAAAGACAATTGCAATAGTAAGAATCCAATAATTTTGGCCGAGAATGAAGAAGGAAATGGCTAATTACATATCCAAATGTATGGAATGTCAGAAGGTAAAGATAGAACACAGGCATTTAGCAGGTTTTCTACAACCATTTCCCATTTCGGAATGGAAGTGGGAAGTAGTTATGGTGGATTTTAAGACATCTAGTTTCTTAATTAATCATATAAAAGGCATATAAATTGTCCAAACAAATTCTTTAAACCACATTGGTCTGTCCTTAGCTCGAATTTATTATCCATAAGGTAATGCCACCACATTGTCAATGCATGTACAATCGTTGCTAACTCCAAGTCATGTGTAGCATAATTCCTCTCATTCTCTTTTAATTTTTTGGACTCATAGCATACCACATGGTCCCTTTGAATGAGAACCCCACTGAGTCCTTATTTGTATGCATCAGTGCACACAACAAAATATTCATTTGGATCTGCAATCTTCAATATTGGTGCACTTGTCAATATTCCCTTCAACTGTTGAAAACTCTCTTCACACTTGGAATTCCATTCAAATTTCGCTGCCTTATTTTGCAAGGAAGTGATTGGACTTGCAATCCTTGAGAACTCTTTTATGAGTCTTCGGTAATAACCAACAATACCCATGACTGATATAACCTATATGACATTCTTTGTTCTTGGCCATCCTCTAATGGCCTCTATATTCTAAGGATCAACTTCTATCCCTGGTACTGATATTATATTCCCCAAGTAGTGAATCTTCTTTTGATAAAAGATGCACTTACTTAGTTTAGCATACAATCTATTCTCTCTTAAAAGTTGCAACACCATTCTTAAATGTTTCCCATGTTCCTTGTATGATTTAGAATAGATGAGTATATCATCTGAGAAAACAATCACAAACTTGTCTAGGTACTCCATGAACACTCAATTCATCAAACACATAAAGACCACTGGGGAATTGGATAGCCCAAATGGTGCTACCATGGATTCATAATTCCCATATCGTGTTCTGAATGTTGTCTTGATGATGTATTATTCCTTTATCCTTACGTGATGATAGCTTGATCTCAAGTCAATCTTTGAAAATATTATAGCACCTTTCAGTTGATCAAACAAATCATCAATTATTGGAAAGTGATACTTATTCTTAATGGTAACCTTATTAAGTTTCATGAAAACAATACACCTCCTTAAGCTTCCATCCTTTTTCTTCACAAAAATAACCAAGGCTTCCCAAGGTGAAACACTTGGGGGTATATGCCCCTTCTTCAAAATGTATTCAAGTTGCATCTGTAACTCTTTAAGTTCTAGTTTTCCCATTATGTAAGGTGTCTTAGACACTAGGGATGCTCCATGCACCAAATCAATAGAGAGATCAATATCTCTCTTTGGTGGAAATATTGGAATTTCTCTAAAATCATCTTCAAAATCCCTCAAGATTTGATGGTCTTCATTGCTTTCCACTTTGTCTTTGGTTGCCTCCTCCATATGGGTTGGAAACATCTAACATCCCTTCCCGAAGCTCTTCTTCAACTACATAGATGAAATCTCTTTAATAGCTACAACTCTTGGAATGGCTTAAATCTTGCCTCACTTCCCTTCCTCATCAAGACATGTGATTGTCTTGGTGTAATAGTCTAGGACACCATGATGTTTTTCCAACCAATCCATGCCAATTAGACAGTCATATGAACCCAACGGTATGATTTTTACATATACCTTTGTGCTAATTCCATTCATGTATATCGGGTAATCTTTCACCAACTAATTTATTTTCCTCTTAGACCCCGTGACTAACTGAACTAACCAACATTTCTTATGATTACTTCTTTGCAAGTGAAATCTTTCAATAATGTTAACATTTATGTAACTATGGCTAGCTCCATAATCAATTAAAATTTGTATGGGCTAGTTCTAAATATTACCTTCCACTTCAATCATGGGGGATTTATATTCATCTTGCTTGTTCTTCAAGGTTGCATAAATCCTTGCATGATTCCTCCCATGCCTTTCACTATTTGAGCCTCCTAAATTTTTTGGAAGGTTCTCATTATTTCTCCTTTGTGAGGGAAGTCCCTATATAAGTGATTTCCCTCACATACCCAACATTGAATAGGTTATTTCCTTTGCCTTTTCTCAAATGAATCTACATTATTTTTCTCATTTTGAGTTGTTTGGCCTTGTTTATTTTCTTGGGAGTTATTTCTAAAAAACGATGGCTTAAAACCTTTCTTCCTTTGATCCCTTTTCCCTTTCATCTTATCATTTTAATATTTTTGGAAAATTGGTCTTCCTTTTCTTTGCTCATAAAGGTGTCTTTCTCTCCTTATGGTTTCTTCCAAGGTCTTGGGGTTGTCATATTGAATCTTGTCACTGCAGAAGGAGGGTAACCCACTTAGAAACCTTTGGAATTTGATCTTCTCATCCTTGATGAAGTCAACATACTTCAACAATTCAAAGAATCACTTCTAATATTTCTCCATTGTCACAGTTCCCAACTTGAGTTCAAATAAATCTTTCATCATTCTTTCATAGTAATGCTGAGATAAATATTTCTCTTGGAAATATCCTTTGAACTATCTCCATGAGATCCTCTTCTCATCAAGGTTCTTGGCTTGATTAAGTTGAGCCCACCACATGGTTGCCTATCCTTGCAAGTGGTAGGTGGAAATTATAGCTTCTACCCGATAGGGGTAATCATACAGCTGAAAATATTTCTTCATTTCCAACATCCAGGCCTCAATATCTTCATCGTTCTAGTGTTCACCAATGAAAGTAGGTGGCTTGATTTTCCTAAGTTCACCTTGCAATATGTCTTCCTCAGGCATTCTTCTTTACCTCCGAATAAGAGACACAATTGGGATGATCCCTGGCCCCGATCTTTCATGTGTTATTCTAGAGATACCTTGGACAATGATGGCTCCTTCTCATGCTTCTTGATTTCTTATCATTTCCATGATCAACCCTTTTTCTATGGGATCTAGATGTTGATACTTTCCTAACACTAGTTTCTTGCTTTGTGCCAGAATATTTGTTAACTTT
This sequence comes from Picea engelmannii, assembly GCA_009831015.1. Taxonomy (NCBI): domain Eukaryota; kingdom Viridiplantae; phylum Streptophyta; class Pinopsida; order Pinales; family Pinaceae; genus Picea; species Picea engelmannii. Next base: position 114,207 of record ML787962.1, on the reverse strand, counting down.
CTTATGCAACATGTTTAAGATCTGAAGTATCTCTTTATGAGCCTTCATAATCCTTTCATGATCATCCCTGTAGCTATGCACTTTCCTATGCAAAATTCTCATAGTGATAGGCTCTTTCCTATCTCTTATTCCATTTTATTTTGTCTCAGCATTCCCCATGCTGACATGCAGACCTATGATATCTTCCTCATGGATGTGAGATCCCTGAGCATATTCCATAACTCTAGTTCTCATATAAGAACTTAAAATTTCTTTCTATATCTTTAATTATGCAAGAAATGTGCATGTAATAATTATTGTTAGAACATGCGTATTGTAAAACATTTCATTAATTATAGCACATGTTGTTTCCTCATCAATTTATGAAGGACACATTTCATCAATTCAAACTACAATTCCCTATATGCATTCCTCTTTGAAATATATTTCCAATGGTTGTACTCATGCCCCAATCTGATCTCTGAGCTAAAATTTATGGCTTCTTGAAAAATCCATTTTCACCACTTTCTGTGCATTTTCTCTACTGGTGCAATTTTATTGAAATACCAACTTCTTTCAACTGAAGAAGAAAGTATTTCCGAAAATGGAGAAACATTTTTATGAGACATAGATAATAATAACAACAGGAAATTCATAACAACTCTCATAATTTCAATTTGATGTTCCAATTAAAAATTATAGAAATCTGGAATCTACAACTTTGTCCTTTTTCACTCCTTTTTCCAAACTTAGAATTTTTAGCAGAACTGGATATATCTCAATCTGTACACTTATGGAAACATTTCAATAAACCAAATTTGTTTTTATTTATGAGTATATAAAAAGTTGACTAAATTAATTTTTCCATTTTTATGATCTAGGGTCATTTTTCCTTCTCTGGAAATCTCAAAAATCCCCAAAAGGTGGCCCAAAATAGTGGATTTTGACCTATTTCAGTGTCCCCATTCCAATACCCATAGGATTTATCCAGTTCCTTCATGATTTATTTTTCTGTCTACTTTTTGTCACTCCCCAAGAGTTTCGTCTTAATCTAGACTTTTGTCAATGATCTAGATCCAGATCTTTAAAAACCACTATTTTTAAATATCTACCAAATCCAAGAAGAATTTGACAAGGGCCCTCTCTGGTGATTTTGCATACCTCCTTTATGCAAAGAAAACCCATAAGTTCCATCCCAATCCGATGTAATTTTCTCTAGTTGTCGCAAAAATAAGAAAATGGCTCTATAATTTTTCCTATGTGTAATCTGTGCCATCGATCTGAGGTCGAAATAAATTTGGGCCATTGATCTACTCTCTATTGTCCATTTACATGTGACTTTCTCCTGCGGAATGTAAAATACTTCTCCAAACTATCGACCTGACCGTTGGCCATCAACCCAACTCCCCTACGACCAATTTGCCAACAAATCCAAACCAACCGACCTAGTCGTCAATCGTCAATGATCTTTGTTGGCGAATGGAAATATAAAAAACTTCAGAAAACATCCAACCATTGCCCCATCTATGATCAATGATCCCTGATGGTTTTCAAATACACTTTCCCAAATCAGTAGATTTGACCATTGGCCATCAACCACTTCTGTTGGTAGATGTGGCATGACACATGGATGATGACATCAACATTCTCTTTCTGCCATCGATCCTCAATCGATTCTCTTGAACAAACCAACACTTTGCCTAATCATTCGATTCCCAACCATCGGTGTGTCATTCATCGATGACTTCTATTTCCCAATTTGAACATTTTGCCAAAATTGATCAACCCCTGACCATTGACCCATCGACCATTGGCATTGTTCATTGGAAATTGAAAATACTTCATTGGATTCGGAAGACCCCCACCCATCAATGATAAAAAATCAAAGATGTTTTATGGCTGACCTGAAATATTGTTCATTTCAATCAATCCATCCATCGGTCGTCAAGAATTTCTCTTGGTTAACTTTAACATTTACAAAAAAAATCAACTTTTCTTTGGTTAATCTAGACCATCAATATGATCCCTTTCACAACCCCCAATTTAATCCTGGTCGTTGATCTCATAAATATTTAAAAGGGTCAAATCCTTATGAATTTTTAAATTTATCATAGTGAATGTCGACCTTCAATCATGAGATCAAACATGATATCAATTGTTGATTCTCCAAACTTCATGTAATTTTATAGGCGGCCATTAAAACTCGAATTCTGACCATTCCATGTTGAATTTCAATCTACAACTTCACCACTCTACTCCATTAACCCTGTCAAACTGTCTGAAGGCATTAAAATTCAGATTTCACTCACGAAATTGGGGATTTATATCTAAAATATTCATTTTTTCCCCTCAAATCGGTCACTTACAAAATCTACAACAAATAATTTCACCAATTCACTCTCGTTCGAGCCCATACAAGCCTGGTGTTCGAACTAGAAGCTATGCTACCATAATGTAATGTCCCCCAACCCAACTGAGGGACATTACGGTGAAAAATACACATAAAAATGATATTTTTTCTAACTAAATTAATTCATTTACAGTTAACTAATTTCCTATAGCTTTTAGCTACGAATTAAAATAGATTTATCTACTATATACAACCATAAAATAGAAGCATCTACAAAATGATAATAATCATAATTAAATGATGCTAAACAACTTATTATCGCATCATATAAATCATTCTCATTTACACAGAGTTCATGCACATCAATAACACATGTAAATAACTCGGCAACAAGATAAAACACTTATCTTTAAACAAAAGTTGTGCAACCAACTTCTTGGGATGGAAGTTCCACCCAACCATACACTGACTATTCCAAATCCCAACATTCAGTCACCCCCAAGCTGAGGCTAGCAATCCACAAAAGAGGGTGGTATTTCACAGTCCACTCACAACTCATAAAACTCACACCCCAATTGTTATTCTCTTACAACTATCCTAATTTTCGACTAGCTCTCTTCCTCTTGACCTGTCCAAACCAAGGAATGTACCCCTTCACTGATATTAATCCCTTAGGCACCCCATTCATTTGTCAGGGTCTCTCTGGCACAGGTAACCATGAATCTCTTAGTTGGGAACTCAAGGGAACTTGCTACTAGGAAAACTATCATCAAACTATTAGCAACCACTTGTTGTTTTAGTGCAACTCACACAAGAGTTCACTCTTCAGAAGTGAAAACTTGGCTCTTCAGTTTTCCAGCTCGAATTCTCTCAAATTACACTCCATATTTCTCTATAATTCTCCCTCCATGGCTACACTATCTTCCATATCTGTCTTTTGTTCTCTACTTGCTTCTCATGCACCACATTTACTAACTAAAAATTGTTGTCCCAACCCATACAAATTTCCTCTATTTGTCTTGCATTTATTGACTCACACTCTTCCCCAAGATGATTGTACTCAATCCCCATGTGCCCAAAAACTTTGGGATGTGACCCACCTTCTTACATCTATTCAATTATTGGCTTTGGGAACACTCAATCAGAAATGGGAAGGTTCATATACAAATAGAAAATTTAGGAAAATGGGTTGAATTAATATACATGGGTAATTCCCCCCTTGGACCCCTCTTGGCCATTATCCTAGACACTCCCCTCTCTTGTGAATTAATTCATCCCCAATCTCTTTTTCATGTCCCCTTAGTAGCTGACATCACATTTTTATTATTAAAATAGAGAAATATAATTTTCATATTACATCATTTTCTCCATAGCCACACATTATATCTACATAATCATTAACTAAACTGGGGATTATAGTGGGGAAGTTACATTTGAAGTGGCCCCAAACCCACCATTGTTTTAACATCTTCAGGTATCATATGATATTTATTCACAATTTCTTGTTCAATTTCTTGTAATCATCTTCTGGCAAATGAGCACAACCATCACATCTCTTCTTAGAGATAAGTTGTCACCATTCCAACAAGATTGTTTTCTACTGCATTTTATAGTTTCAACTTATTTCTTTATTGAATAGAAAACCAATTTTATTGTATCTCTATTATTATGTGTTAAGAATATGTTAATAATATATAGTCGTTTCATTCTTCTCATAAAATCTGGATCAGTGGTATCAGAGCGGTTTGCTCCTTATCATCTTAATGCATGTCCCCAACGAGGTCAGAGTACAAAGAATTGGGTCTCGAGCTTGTTTCTCTTGAGGAACAGAGCTCTTACATGCCCAATTGACCTCTCATGGTAGGATAAAATAAATATGATGGGACATGAGATCCTTTCAAAATGTTTCTTGAGTAATCCCTCATGCAACAAAGGAACGAGATGATGGATAGTTCTGTGCAAATCCTTCGGTGGCTACCAACAGAAGACGCATCTTCTTTGAGTGGAAGGGTCGCCCCCTTCAAGGTACAAATAAACTTCAATATTCCTGTATTTGAAGGTCAGATAGACACAGATGGTGTAGACAAGTGGTTGAATCTACTAGAAGGGTATTTTTATGTCCATAACTTTTCAAATAGAGAAAAGAATACTTTTACACTCCTCAAAGTCGTTCCCCATGTCAAAGATTGGTGGGAAACTTTCTGTGATCAAAATGAAACAGAGGAACCCTTGTTATTTACAGTCAATACCACCTGGGAATCCTTCAGGGATGTTATTAAGGAACAATACTACCCTGTTGGAAGTTATGATGACTTGTATACCAAATGGACCACATTGCGGCAAGAAAGAGACCAAGCAGTGCCCGAGTTCACAAATATCTTCCATACCTTGCGCACCAAGTTGGATATAAAATATTCAGAGTGGCATATGGTGCTCAAGTGTCATGGTTCTCTGCATAGATACATGCAAAATGAAATGGAGTTTCTAGACATCTCTTCCTTGGGTGCAGCCTACCGATATGCCATCAAAATCGAGAAGAAGCTCAAACATAAGATGCGACAATTTGGGACCGGGAACCCCTCATAGAAAAAGATAGGAAAGGGCGGCCCCAACCCACAGAGCAAAGGACAGAGAAAAAATGGAAAGTATCAAGACAACCAGTCCAAACCACAAGAAAAGAGGGACACCGAAAAGACAAAGAAATATATCGGGAGGTGGTGTCACTTCCATAAGAGCCCTTGGAATAACACTATTGACTACCACTCAAAGCAGTTGTTGGTGGATAAAGTGAAATCCTTTGAATCATATGCGGGTTATGACTCTGAATCAGAACCAAAAAGGGGAATATGGATCATTGATGTGGAACCCAGTGCCACCATTGCTACCACTAAGCTCTAGCCTGATGAACCAGACAAGCCAAAAGAAGGAGAGAGCCTATTCCACTCATAGATGTGGGTAAAAGGCACCCTGTTGCAGTTCATCATTGATAGCAGTAGCTAGAAGAACCTCATCTCAACAGAGGTTTTCAAGCGGTTGGCCTTGCTGAAAACACCACACCCACAACCCTACACCATTGTATGGCTCCGCTAAGGAAGTGATATCCACGTCATCCAACAGTGTCGACTATCGTACGCCATCAATCCCTTCAAAGACGAGGTATTGTGTGATATTTCTCCTCTTGAAGTTTGTAATTTTATTTTGGGCCAACCTTATTTATAGAAACGTCATGTTGTATATGATTCTAGGCCTCATAGTGTTATTATTACTTTGAACAAGAAATTGTATAGAATACCCGAGGCAATCCCACCTAGTGTTATTTCCTTGATCTCTACCAAGCAATGCAGGAAGGTCATCTCGTAGATGGGGAAGTTTGTCTTCTTCGTGATTCTCTCTCGGAATGAGTGAAATATCACAACCACATCCAAGGTCTCTGCGGCTGACCTCTCCACACAACAGAAGCAAGTAGATAAGGTCGTCAAACAATACTCGGATATATTCTCCTCACCTATCGGGGTACCTCTGCACTGTCAGGTCTAGCACCCCATTGATCTGACCCCCAACGCAGCGCTTCCCAATGGGCCAGTCTATAGTCATTCTATGTTAGAGAATGATGAGATCAAGTGACAAAAACAAGAACTACTCCACAAGGGGCACATCCATCCTAGCTCATCACCTTGTGGGAGCCCAATTGTGCGGGTATAGAAGAAAGATGGAACCTGGCGACTCTGCATTGATTACCGAGACCTGAATAAAATCACAGTCAGAAATAGGTACCCAATTCCCCGAATCGAAAACCTCCTTGATCAACTCATGGGGGGCAAATACTTCAGTAAGATTGATCTGAAGTATGGCTACCACCAGGTCCCAATAGAATAGGCCAATGTATGGAATACCGCTTTCAAGTCAAAGGAAGGCCTTTTTGAATGGTTTGTCATGCCCTTTGTTTTGACAAATGCTCCAAACACTTTCATGAGGATGATGGATGATATCTTGCAACCATTCACCAATACTTTTGTAGTGGTGTATCTGGATGACATTCTCATTTACAACAACTCTTGGGCAGAACACTTGCAGTGTATTCAGCAAGTTTTTCACACCCTGTGGCAGCACAAGGTATATGCCAACTTGGAAGAATGATCCTTATGCATGGAAAGGGTCCATTACCTAGGCTACATTGTTGATCAACATGGCGTACATGTGGATCCAACCAAGATCCAAGTCATCCGTGACTAGCCAGCCCCAACCACACTCACTAATCTTCAGAGCTTCTTGGGCCTTTCCAATTTCTACTGCAGGTTCGTGTTGGGATTCTCTCATATTGCATGGGCCCTTAGCCAAATAACTAGGGGTCGTGGTAAGGAAAAATTTGCATGGGTCCAGTCCCAACAACAAGCATTCGATGATTTGAAGCAACGTTTCTGCTCATCCCCAGTACTTTCACTACCAGACCTGCAACAACCCTTTGAGATCGAGATAGATGCTTCAAACTATGATGTGGACACCGTTCTCACTCATCACGCCCACCTTGTGGTCTATCATAGTGAGACACTTTCATATGTTGTTCGTAAGTACCCTACTTACAACAAAGAAATGTACTTCATTGTGAAAGCTTGCCGCCAATGGAGACATTACATTCTTGGGAGGGAGACAGTCATTCACACTGATCATAAGCCACTGTAGTTCATGAAAACATTAGGAAAATTGCAGAATGACCGCCATCAAATGTGGTCCACATACTTACAATAATTCCATCTCAATATCAAGTATAAAACAGGAAGCACCAACCGCATCGTTCATTGCCTCAGTAGACCACTAGTTGCAGCACTCGCCATGGTGCTAGACTCTTTTGACCATGAGACCTCTGGATGGCCCCAACTCTATGATACAAACCTAGATTTCTCCACCACCTATGAAATGTTGAGTACAAACATAGTTGTCAATAATTTCCAGGTTCATGATGGGTTGTTGTGATGTCCAGGACATATATGTGTTCCATCAAGCAAGAGAGTGAAGATGATCTGGGAGGCCCACTATAGTCTAGTGCCAAGACACTTCGGTGTTGAAACCATAGTGGTGATGATACATAAACATTTCTACTACCCGAAACTTCGACAAAAGGTCAGCAAGTATATCAGTTCCTGCACTACCTACGTTATTGCCAAACCGACCACTAAAAAACAGGGCCTCTACACCCCTCTTCCTACTCCTGAAATACCATGGAAATCCATCTCAATGGACTACATGTCGGGCCTCCCTTCCACCAAGTGGGGAAATGACTGTGTTTTTTTGGTTGTTGATCACTTTTCTAAGATGGTGATTCTAGTTTCCTGCAAGAAGAACATCACTGCAGAAGAATCTGCCAAGCTCTTCTTTGAATGAGTTTGGGTACATTTTGGAATCCCATAAAACATTGTCTCATATTAGGATAGTCAATTTCTCAACACATTCTGGTCGAGCCTATGGTCACTGTTGGACACCAAAATCACCAAATCCATGACCTTCCACCCTGAGACAGATGGCCAAACTGAGTTCATAAATCGAATGATCATGCATATCTTGTGCATGTATAATTCCAAGCACCCTCGCACATGGGATGAGAGTCTTCCCTATGTCTATCATAGCTACAAATGAGACCTACATGGCTCAACCGACCACAACCCCTTTCAGGTGGGGTTGGGATTCTAACCATTGGGTCCCATAGATGTTGCACTTCCCCTTGTGGTCACCTCAATCGACTCATCTCCTGCTCCAACTGAAGCTGACAAAGCTACCCGGTTCATTGAGCATATCCATGACATCTTCCAATAGGTTCATGATATCCTACAGAAGTCCAATGACAAGTACAAGCAGTGCCATGATCAACATTGGGTGCCACATAAGTTTTAGGTGGGCGACAAAGTTTGGTTGCACTTGCAAAAATAATGTCTTGCAGGACCCCATCAGAAGCTTCACCCAATCTATTATGGGCCATACAACATCACCAAGGATGTGGGGGATAATTCTTTTGATCTCAACATTCCTCCTTTCCTTGGCCTGCACCCAGTGTTCAACGTGGACCTCCTTAGGCCTTATTTCCCACCATTATTGGACACCTCAAGTGTAGAAAAACAACTGAAACCAACAGATCTCAACTTTGAATGCATACAACAAGAGTCCAGTGATCAAATTGTGGACACATAGATCAAGGTCATTCAACAAAAAAGGATCCATATTTATCGATTCGTCAAAGCAAAGCAGCTCCTGCACCAAGGCAAGTGGCTCACTCTGGACTAAATTCAACAGAAATTTCCTCATATGATGGGGGAACTCAACGCAATGGAGACAATTGCTTCCTAAGGAGGTAGGATTGATCCGGGTGTATATCGGTGGCCACCCACTTTTTCCAGCTGGCTCAAAACAACTTTTTGGCAATTTTCATAATTTACTATTTTTAGCAGTTTTTCGGGTCCTGAACTTTTGGAGCCGTTTTGAGGCCCTAAACAACATTTTTTTGGGTATGTTGCAGTCGAAAAATTTCATCATATATACCATTTGGATCTGATACCATTATATTACCATTATCATCTATGCACAGAAAAGCAGGGCATTTGAGTCTAAGTCTTTAACACCAGAGTGAAAGACAGTCGATTTGGCTCCTGGCCGACTACTCAAGCAAAGACTAATAACTTCAAAAGAAAAGAGAACAAGAGATAAAAACACACTTTTTATTTATATTAGAAACTCACTCTAAAACCTGATGCATACAAAGAGGAAATAACTCTGTATATATAGAGTTTTTCCCAGACACAAGTCCGACATGGACTATACACAAAGTGGAGATTCGATCGCCCGAATCCATGAAAGAGGAATAGAATAATCATCAAAGTAAAGCTACAATGTGGAGATTCTTTTAGGAGGGAAACCACTAAAGCCTCATACAAATATAAAAGTAGAAATGACAATATTCCTTCACGAGGAAGGAGCTAAAATACAAAGTACAAATGTCGAAAGTAATATGCTTTTTACAAAGTAATAGACCAAACCATGCGAAGGCCATGTGAAGTACCAAATCGGGTCAGAATCATAATTATCATGGCTTATTGGAGAATAGACGTCATCTTCATTATCATATATGTCATTAGCATCAACAGGTATGGGTGGTACAATGCCTGGAACCAGATCATGCATCCAAATGGGTTCATATTCTAGGAAACAGGCGGAGAATGGTGTGTGTTGCATGAAGGAATATTGGAGATGATATGGTAGATAAACTTCTCCGTAGAAATCACATGATGGAAAGAAATCCAACTGGTGATCACTTGTAAAACACCAATTATAAAAAACACCTTTATACAAAATATTGAAGTGAAGTGTATCATAATTTAAGGTTGCTTCTGCCATTTCAGTCTGCAAAACTGATAATAATAGCTGAGGAGTAGCATGCCTCATGGAAGAAACTCTTGGTATATATTTCTGAATAATTAATTTGAACCAGGGGCTCCACAATCTGAATGGACTCTATATATCTTCGCAATACATGATGATACTTACAGTTCTGTAGGACTTTAAAAACTGATGGACTGCAAAATAATTTATCCATCGTAGAACCAAATCAAATTTATATGCATTGTGCATGATTTGGTGAGGAGGATGAGTATGCCCAAAGAGAATCCTATCATTTTTAACCCTTTTCCAAGTATAGTTATAGATAGTTCTTCCAGCCCAAGAATTGGCCCATCTATGAAGAATATTCTATTGGAGTTCTAGTGTTAGGGTGTGTAGAAGTTGTGAAAAACATTCCCAATAGCTGAACCGAACAATTTGAACATACAGTAATGGGGTAGGTGGAAGAAGAGGTGTTGGATCTTGATCCTTGAAAGGAAAACATTTTTAAATCTTTGTAGACTCCTTCTCTAGAAAGCATATCTTCCAAATAATTTTCGGCCCCATATTTGTAGATGATGTCAAAATAAAAACCATCTAACCATAAATCCCATCTGAGAACTCGATAATTTCCTTTCTCAAGCAACCGGTGGTTATGAAACATACCTTTCATGTTCTTGAGCTCTGTTTTGACTGTAAATCTAACACTTTTTAGGAACAATTTGAATCTTTTGATTCCCTTTTTAACCACCAAGATCTCTTTGTGAGAAGATGGATATTTTGATTCAGTAGGATTGAATGTGTCCGATGCATAAGAACATACTTCATCCCTGTGAGAGTGTTTCTGGAGTAAAATGGTTGCCCAGAAGTCATTAGAAGCATCAGTTTCTAGAATAAAAGGAAGATTCATGTTAGGCAACTGCAGAGGTGGTAGAGTTTGAATCTTCTCCTTGATTCTTTTGACAACTGTGGTCATTGAAATATCCCAGCTAGATCCTGGCTTGATATGTTGTTGGATTACTTTTGTGTCTTTATCCTAGTGTTCATAAAACTCTCTGATATATTTCAAACACCCAATAAAACACTGAACTTGCTTTATGTCGGGAAGAATATCAAGAAACTGAAGTAGAGCCTTTAATACATGAGATTTCAATTGGATAGTTCCTTTTTATATATATAGTCCTAGATACTCAATATTAGTTTGAAATATTACAAATTTGTCTGGTGACTTGGAGAGTACCAAACCATGCTTAAAAACAAAAGAATGGAATTCATCAAGATGTTTTTCTTGTTCATTAACATCTCGGCTAAAAATAAGTAAATCATCAATATAGAAAAGAAAAAAAATTAAAGGTTTGAAGATACCCTCCATACGCTTTTGTAACTCTAAAGGTGCATTAGTCAAACTGAATGGCATGACTGTCCATTGATATTTCCCCTGTGGAACCACAAAAGCAGTCTTGTACCTGTCTTCAGGAGAAATTCGTAGTTGCCAAAAACGACTCTTGAGGTCGAACTTGCTGAAAACATTTGCATGAACAAGTTTACTAAATAAAATCTCTTTATGTGGCAATGGATATCTCAGAGGTAACAAAGCACTATTAAGTGCCTTATAGCTAATAACCAGTCTTTTCTTACCTCTCTTTTGTTCAGAATGCTTGTTGACATAAAATGTCGGACAATCCCATGGACTCATGCAAGGTTCAATAAGATGTCTGTCAAGTAGATGTTGGATTTCTTCTTGAAACAGAGCTTGCTCTGAAGGACTCATGTTGTTAACAGATTCCCTCTGTGGAGTGTCCTTAAACTCTTCCTTGTAGGGGAGAGAAACAAAATACTTCTCTCTTGTCCAAAATTCATCAAGAAAGTCTGATGTGCCTTCATATTTTAGTTTCTGGACAATTTCTTTGAGAATTTCTTGTCCATGGATATCAACATGTCTGACAATATTTTGAATATTTGTTATATCTTGGAGAGTTTCTTCAATAGTATCTGGGGTATCAGGAGAGATACGTATAACATAGTTGGTTTTCATAGGAATCTTAACTTGTTGTTGCTGAACTGTTAACCATAAAGAATCAATATTTATGATTAGAGGCATGTGTTTTTGACAAAATATTTCCCCAAAATAATATCAACACCTGTATCCAAACTATACAAAGTAACATATTTTATTATCCCATCTAGGAGAAGTGGAAAATCAAGAGAGAAATGTTGAATGGAGATAATTTCTTTATTGACTACTCGAAACTGGATTTGAGTTGGCTGCTAGTAATAGGATAGGATGGCCTTGTATTTGCAGCAACTACTCATGGCTCCTGTATCAACTTGGGAATCTAGAGAATATGTTTTGTAACCAAAAACTTTAATTCCAACAGTTATGACCATGTGGTCTCCAATGAGGCTTATGTCAAGAGCAGGGAGAGAAGAATTCTCAGTTTCTTCAGGTGGAAGCAATTTAGGAAAAATCTATTGCTGACTTGATTCTGCTCAAGAAATAGTGAGAGTAGTAAAATGAGAGTTTAGATGATCCAATTCTGCTATAGATGCTTGGATCTAGCTGGCTAGGGTTTCCATCTGATATATTTTAAGATGGAGATCATTTTCAACTTGTTGGATTTCAATCAGGATTTCAACTTCAATCTGTCTCATTGGTCGAGACAAAATACTAGCATACTCTGGTTCGGACCATTCTTCATGAGGGATTTCATTCTCTTCATATGTAAACTGTATACTCTGAATAGGAGGCAACTGTCAGACTAGATCATCAATCTTTATTTGGAGCCTATTTTTCATAAGGAAGGTTCCAGGTGCTAGATTAGCCTTTTTCTTTTGGAGATCATGAATATATTGTTTTATGGAACCATGAGAATATAACATGAAACAATGACTCAAATATGAACATTCATCATCAGAAGTAGAATGAATATTCAAATTCTTGAACTATAACTCATCAATAATATCTGAGTCTGAGTCTGAACTGTACACAAAAAATTGTTCATTGTCTGAACAGGAAGAATCTGTTAGATCCCAATCAGTATGATTTTGATTAGTAGAAAATATTTCTACTATCTTTACATGAGATCTATTTTCTTTACTGGGACATTTATTGGCCCAATGATCCTTGTTGTTGCAAATATAGCAAGCTGTGGTTTTTCTTGGAAATTTTCTTCTCCTAAAGACATATTTATCTTTCTTCTTAGGAGACCTTCCATGTTGTCTTTTATATGGCTTTTTGTCTTGTTTGTTCCAATTATAATATTTTCTCTTTGCAAACTTATCAGGTTTGGAACAATGGAAGTCTTGTTTCTTTGAGTGTTTTTTTGGAATTCCTTGGAAACATCCATAATTATATTTTTCTCTGAAAGTATCACAGATAGTTGGATTAAAATTGAACTGCTTTTTCAGATTTTTATTTGTTCGGTAAGAGATACATTCCTGTTGGAGTGCAGTAATTATTTGTTGGTGCAAATCAGAAAAAGACAAGGATTCCAATTGGATCTTGTTTATGGCTAGATATCTGTTGACTAATTCGGGAACTTTTCCTAGCATTGAAGCAATATAGTGACTTAAGTAGGAAATATTTTGATGATCTGCTATTTTGTACAACATGGTTTGCATTGTACAATAGTATTCATGGAGAAGATATAGATTTCACAATATTTGGCTCATGAAGAGTTGTGCATGGTGCTTTGCATCAGGTGGAGCAACACCTAGAAATTCATTTACTAAAGCAGTAAACTGAGTGCTTAAAGGATCTGCATCATTCATTATTTCTTCTTTATTTTCTTGGGAAATATTTTCCCACCATAATTTTGCAACCCCTGTAAAATCCCTAAAATCCCATGAAATTTCGGTTACAATATCTGTCCAACTGGATTTTGTTTCAGCTCTATTTTGAAGCACCCATGCATTCAATTTCTGGAAGGCTTGAAGGATTTCATCCTGGTTCATGCAGTCAAAGTTGACTAGAAATGTATTTCCATATCCTTTGGATAAATATGGGTTTTCCATTTTCACATCAATCTCCCCAAGATTCTTATTCCATTTTCCAAAAGGACTTTTGTGGGAGGAATAGTTGATCTCTAGGCCAGAATTTCTTGTAGCTTTATATGGAAAATCATATGATTATTTTCTCTTTCTTTTTTCTGTAGATGATTCTCCTATTTCCTCTAGGAAAGGTTCAACCATTTTGATTTCAGGCTGTACTGGTAGGACTACTGGAGAAACTTGATTGGGTAGATCATTTCCAAGAGTTGTTAATTTGGAAGTTAACAAATTGGTTTTTTCTTGTACAAGGGCTAACCCCTTTAAAAGTTTCTTGAGATGGAGGAAGTTAGGATGAGAAGAGAAAGATTTGAGGCATAGAGAACAGAGACTAGAAGAATTAGCTGATTGAGAAGAAAGGGTACTAGAATAATTAAATTTGAAACCTTATGTATCAACACAGACATAGTCAGGTGGAGAAACTAGTTTGGGTACAACATTTTGGAATCGAGAGATAGCAAGCTGAATAGTGGAGACCTGTGCAATTATTTCATAAAGCCTGGATGTTAAGGATTCTTGGCCTTCTTTAAGTGTTTCTACATAATGGTGGATCTTCTTAGTATGCTCTGTCAAGTTGAAAAGATCCTTGTCTACTTCATCGAGGTTCTGGGTCAAACAAATTGATTGGTAATTGATATAATTTTGAAGTTTGATTTGCTCAGACAGTTCTGCTGGAGTAGGATGACTCAAATGAATGAATTGCATATCTTATTGCAATTTTTCATTGGAGAAATATGGAGTTTTGTTACTAGGGACAAGATACTTCTGTGGAAGTAATGCAAGGGATGTTGGCTCTCTAGAAAACATTTTGAGTTCAGGAACTACTTCAAGAAGTTGTTTACAAACTGTGCAATTTTCATGTTGGCCTTTGTGGGTAGGTGACCCTGGATTTGGCAGAACTTGGTATTTAGAAGTAGAAGGTTTTATGTATAGGGGAACGATGTACAAATTGTCTACTAGGAACTGGAAATGGTGTATGGACAAGTGATTTTAAGGACTGATTGCAGTGGAGTTGTTGTCATAGTTGTGGGTTGGTGAACCGTAGACTACTGCTTCCATCAGGATTTGGTGTTACTCTTAACTTTGTGGGAGTTGACATGACCAACTATGGATATTTATGGGACAGTGGTTGATAATAACTACTCCATTCTTCAGGTAGGGTAACTTGGCTGAATCCCAACTGAAGTGGTGTATTATTGTCGGGGCCGACTACGACACCTTATTTTAATGCTCGTGTGGTTAAATTGGGATTTATGGCAGGCATGGTGGTGGAAACAAAGAATAAACAGATAGTTGTATGTAACTGGGCAATATGGGCTTGATCAACTACATTGAAACCGTGAAACTGGATGAATGCTTGAATCAACTCATTTATATCGAGATCAGTTAGAGAGACTTGATATTTGGGGACAACCAAGGACCAATATGGTTCATTGTTTAATGGACTTTGGAATCCACCAATTAATGCATCACTGAAATCATTCATTTGGGTATTGAGAACACAGGTCAGACAGGATGTATTTAGACCAGGTCACACTAAAGGATTAATGCCAAACTAAATAAGACCAATATGGATATAATTATATCCATTTTATATTCCACATTCAATGTCATTTCTTTTAATCAAAGGAATTTGATAAATACTCTCGGAAAGAGATATCAGGATATTCATAGATGTAAAGAGAAACAGACTTGCAGCACGAAATCGGAACATGGGAAGATTGTAAATTTTGTCTACATCTATCTCTGGTAAAAACCAGTTTGGCTGAGGATTAAATTCTTGAGATATGATGCGATAATTATACAATGGTTCATTTTTTGTTTTGTTGACTAGCTTATTCAACCACGACCATCGCTTATTGTGAGCATCTCTTCTAGATTGACCAGAAGTAGATAATGCATAACTGAAATCATAACTTGTACTGGAATCAATTATAACTTTAAGAGATAATGAAAATTGAATACACCTTGTAAACTACAATGAGTTTGCAAAACTTGATCTATTGCTCCAAATGCCCTAAATGGATTATGCACCTTTAGCAGGACTTACACAAGTTTTCGATCCTCTAGCTTTCTCCCTTAGCAGGTGAATCTCTCAACACTACCCTCTTGGAAAATCCTTCCAGAGGTATTGTGAGAATTATCCTCCATTCTTGTTCCATGTTCCCATTTTCATGAAATTTTCCGACTATATTGTAGTCCTTGAATAGATATTTGCAACGGGCTATCGTATGCCTAAACCGAAGATCACACATGACTTTCGGTGCTTCATCTTCTAGGGTTAGGTTTTTGGATGTCTAGGATTTTTGACACTCCTATTTATTGTAAAAAGGCCTTCAGAGCCTCATTGTAATCATCTTCTGGTGAATGATCACAACCGTCACATCTCTCCTTAGAGATAAGCTGCCACCATTCCAGTAAGCTTGTGTTTCGCTGCATTTTATAGCTTCAACTTATTTCCTTATTGAATAGAAAACCAGTTTTATTGTATCTATGTTATTCTGTGTTAAGCATCTATTAATAATATGTAGTCATTTCGTTCTACTCATAAAATATGGATCAAATGAAATGAAGACTACTATGTACATATCAACCACTCTAAGGTAGCTAACATAATTATATCTTCAAAATTTGGTGATTGACAAAGAGAAGTTCCATCTCCCACTCCATCTTTTGTAGTTTATGAGTGTTAAGGCTAAGCTTCTTAGCCACTTCATATGGACCAATCCATAAGTGTTTAAACTTTCTGTGATTTCCTTTAGGTACATTTAGTTAATCCCACTTCAAACAACATCTCCTACCTCAAAAAAAAATCATGTTTTTTAATGTTTGTCAAACCATCTTTTCACTATCTACTAATGAATAACAAGATTTTCTTGGATTTCTACCTTTCTTATTCAATGTTTATTAAGATATTAATTCATCTTTTGATAGCTTATAATTATGTCCCCTTGCAGCTTAGTCAAGTTGAAGGGATGGTAAGAAAACATTAGGAGGTAATATGGTTTATTTTCTATATAACAAAAAGTAGGGATAGGTTCCTAGAGAACCTTTTGGTGTAACTCTATCATCCCAGAAAGCATTTGGAGGTGCATTGTGTCAATTCCTTTGATGGCCAACTATTGTTTTCTTTAGAATCATAATCATGATCTTATTAGTGGATTCAACTAAACCATCACCCTGAGGATAATATTTAACAAAATACCTTAATATGACTCCCTTTTCTAAGACAAAATTAGAAAATTTGAAATAGGAGAAACATGTAGCATTTTCAAAAACAAGAACATAAGGAACCCCAAACCTAGTAATCAATTGTTGTTCAATGAACCTGATGATAGTTGTTTTGTTAAACTTAATCGGTGGGATTTCTTCTGTCCATATTGTAAAATAATATGTAGTTATTAAGATGTACTTGTGTTGTTTTGAAGAGTTAGTTTTATCTCCCCTATAATGTCTAGACCCCATTGTTGAAATGGTCCATTAGTTGTCACAGATTACAATGGGATAATAGGTTTATTTTCTTTTCCAATACTTGTTTGGTAGAGTTTGAACCTTTGAGCATATAAATCAACATCTCTGAAAAATGTTGGCCAATAACAATTATCTCTCAAGATCTTTTGAACTATTGTATCACCAACAAAATGTCCTCTAAGTAGTCCATCATGTAGTTCCTTGAGAACATGGTCAACATATTATTTTTATAGGAAACTAAATAATACCCTGTTGTATTTTTTTGAATAATATACCATTTAAAAATTGTTATTGGGTAGATTTGAGTCTCAATGGTGTCCTTTACTTCTTATTTAGATTTGTTGGACTCTCAGTATTTTGTAAGAAATGTTTCAAATCCATATACTAAGAGTCCACTATATTTGGATTTAACAAGACTTCTTAGGCACATAGTGAAATTTTGTTTTTGTAAGAAATGTTTCAAATCCATATACTAAGAGTCCACTATATTTGGGTTTAACAAGACTTGTTAGGTACATAGTGAAAAAAAAAAATTCTCATCCTTCCTCAATCAAGCCAATTGGATCTAGTGTTTCTATTACTAGTGTACATAATACTTGGTATTTAACCATTCTTGCATGTTTAAATTATAGGCCATATTCATGTATGGAATTAATCTAGTTTCCTCTCATCTCACCTAGTTTTTTGAATGAATAAATATCTAATAGTTGCGTAAGGCACAACTATTTTAGTGTGATTTTCTAAAATGTAGGGTATGAATTGTTTAATAGCTTTAAATATTACAAATACTTGTTTATCACTAGATGGATAATTTAATTTAACCCCTTTTGGACCAATGTTCATAAACAATATTGGGTATTCATCCCCTTGATTTTTCTTTTGTGTGATCATTGTTGCAAGGGGATGGTCATATGCAAATATATTAGAAAAAATATGTCTTGAAATATAATTTGTAGCCGTTGGTATTGTAGATTTATTTTTTTCATAGGATTCTTTATAAATTAATTTCCATTGGAAAGAATCATATTTTTAATCATTTTCTACACGAGATTCATGTTTTCAACAAAATCTATCAAAAATATTTTGATAAAGTTTATTTTTCCAAATAAAGATTGCATCATCTTCTTGTTAATCAGCATGGGAACCAGTGTGATAATTTTTTTTAGATCAATTAAAATCCCATCTTTCAAAATAATGTGGCCAACAAAATTTCCTTCTAAAAGTACAAATATACTCTTTTGGGTAATGAGATAAATGCCATACTTTTGGCATCTTTCAAATATCTTAGGTGTATGTGGTTTTTGCCCATTTTTTGAATAAAAAATTACATCATTAAGGTAAACCACTACACTTTACTTTGATATATAAGACCCCTAAAGGATATGTCCATGGTTCATTGAAAAGTATCTCCAATGTTAATCAATCCAAAAGGCATCCAATGATAGGTGAGCATTCCCACCACATATGCAATGTGGTTTTAATTCTATCTTCTTCTACCACTAGTACTTGATTATAACCTAAGAAACCAGCTTAAAGTGAAAAAATTTATGAATTTGATACTAGCTACAAGATTTACTCCATGGAGGGAACAAGGTAGTTGTCTTGGTTTGATGCTTTATTGATATTTTGGAAGTTTAAACACAATTTTATTTTCTTATTTTTTTCTAACTAAAATTAGATTTTTTATCTATTCGGAATGTCTAACTTTAAAAATAATTTTAGCAACTTCCATCTTATTTAACTCCTTCTGAATTAGTGGTCCTAATGTTGGATGTCCTTTCATCAACTTCTAATTGGAATGGTTTGACACCTTCCTTCAAGTGGGTAACATGTTGTGGAATGGTTTGACACCTTCCTTCAAGTGGGTAACATGTTGTATAATTYTAGTATCAAGTGCCTTCAAATCACCATAAAACCAAGAAAATGCATTCGTATATTGTATAAGTAAATGAATGTGAGTCTATCTTTATGTTGGTGAATAACAAGTTCCAAGATTAATAATTTTTGAGTTTTTAGTGGTACACAAATTAATAAATTCATAATTCATGGAAGAGATATTGGTATTAAGATTTACAGATCCTCAAAATCTACTCTTTAGATCATGCAATTCTTTGGAATGAAATTATATTTAAAATCTTTCATTCCATCTTAGAAATTCTACAATGCTCTCGAGTGTTCTTCATCATATACCACCGCATCATTGAAAGTATCTTAATTGGTCAAATCTTTAACAATATATTGATTATCATTAAACACCCCCCAATTAGTAACATTATCATGAATAAATGGGATAAACAATAATTCAACAAAAAACACATCATTTGTTAGAGTCATTTTAGAAGTAACATTGGCCAACATATCAGCATATATATTCTGGGGAATAGAAGTAATGTTAAAAGATTCAAATTCATCAATTAGCTTCCACAATTAATTTGGTAACTTTTCAAGTGAGGCAACAATGAATGGAACTTTTTTCTTGCCTCACAATTATCTTTGAAACACCAAACTCTTATATAGATTTAACCTTGAAATAAATTTATTTTCTTAGGCCTTGAATTAAATCCTCATACTCTACAATATTGTTGGTGCATTCAAATTCAATCCTACAAGAAATAAGGTGGCACTTTTTTGTTGCAAAGTAATCAAAATAAAACCAGATCCCACACCTTCCTATGATATAAATCCATCAAAAAATAAAGTCAAAATGTCATTATTTACATTAAATCACTTTTATTGGATGCATAATTTAATTCAACATCCATTGAGTGCCTATACTTGATATTTGAATAAAGTTAAAAGGAGATAAGTCAAAAATATGATTAAAAAATAGTTGTTTTTTTCTTTTCTTCCAAAACTATTTACTCTTGTGGTTGACATCATCGTATTGAATCCTATTGGTTTTTTTAATGTTGATTTTCATATCACAATTTTTGTTTTGAAGCCAATTTTTTACCTCAAAACTTCTCTAATGAAAGGAGTTCAAACTATTTTTCAATTTCCAAAGGTGATTCCTCTATTGTGTAATTTCCTACTTCAGTTTCAACAAAATAAGTTCCCATAATTGAATGTGTAAGTTGTATTGGTTCATTAGTTCATTCCAATTCTATGATTGTATGCTTCATGTAAGCTTCTCGATCAACCCAATTTTGTTTTTCATCCATTCCATGGTAACCTTAGATGAGACCAAAGTGCGGAAAAATATCCTTGTAACTTCTATGTCAAGTCCTTACTAAGAAACATACCATAAGCTTCACGATTATAAACAACAATAATGTGTACGATCATGTATACATTTGGGTTATAAGATAACCTAATTAAAACATATTTAAGTTCCCCAATAACATTAACGTCTAACTTGTCTAGTCAGATAATTTGAGTCGCACACTTAGTTGGAGTCACATTTATCTAGTTGGATACTTAAAAAAGTCATTACAATTGTTGGTTTTTCTAAGTTAATCAAATAGTTATGCGCATTGTGGTTAAAAACCTTAAAGGTCAACAAAATGGGTGGGGTTTGAGACTTGGTTGATTACCGATTATAGCATCATTCATAGCAAATTTTTGTTTTGTCTCATACTTTGGTTTGATCATAGAAGGGTTGTATTTTGCTTCACAGTTTGCCACTATATTATGAGATACATGCATAGATGTCATGAAAGTTTGTAGAATGTGGTYTCTTATAGTATCATTCATAGCAAATTTTTGTTTTGTCTCATACTTTGGTTTTATCATAGAAGGGTTGTATTTTGCTTCACAGTTTGCCACTATATTATGAGATACATGCATAGATGTCATGAAAGTTTGTAGAATGTGGTCTCTTTGTTGAGGAATATTGTATATGTCAAAAATTGAAACATTTTATTTTGTTTTTTTCATATCCCTAATCACATTGTAATCCATTCTCATCCAAAGTATGTTTTTTTGTTGTTTATTTCTTGGATGAGGGAGAAACTATATGTTTCTTGGCATGCATAGATGTCATGAAAGTTTGTAGAATGTGGTCTCTTTGTTGAGGAATATTGTATATGTCAAAAATTGAAACATTTTATTTTGTTTTTTTCATATCCCTAATCACATTGTAATCCATTCTCATCCAAAGTATGTTTTTTGTTGTTTATTTCTTGGATGAGGGAGAAACTATATGTTTCTTGGCATTGAAAGCAAGTTGGGATGGAGAAGGATATGAGTGGACATTCCTCTTACTTATTTAGTTGTAATCTCTTTGTACTATTTGGTAGCCTTAATTTCTTCCACTATTTTCTCCTCATTGTTGGCATGCTACATAAGAACATTATTTCCTTCCTAGTTTCTTCTTCTTCCACAACTTTTTAATTTTCAACTTCTTGAATTGGTAGCTCAACCCTTTTTTGTTGATCCAAAAACTAATTTTCCACTAACTTCATTGAATGAAGCCATTTTGGACATTTTTTTCAAAATGATTTGCATGAAACTAAGTGCAGCAATTGACCATCCTTACATCCTATAAGTTCAAATTAAAATTTGCAGGTTTAGATGGATTTGGAGAAATGATAGCTTTCCTGGGGAAAGGTCTGAAAGTTCTCATGTTGGAAGTGCCTTCTCTACAGTTATTTTCAAAAATACAATCTCATTTGATAATTCTTAATAAAATGTAAAACACTCTTCAGTTATGTGGGGACTTTATCGTAAAGCTTAGTATTTATTTTAGAGGTTGATTTGGGAAGAGAAAACAATTTCTTAGGAGCAGTTGTGTTTTCCTCATTTCTTGGGTTTCCTACCAAACTCAACATCTCCTTTTACACATTATTGGTTTCTTCAAAATTTCCATCTAAAGTATTTTTACCAATTCTCTTAATAAACATAGCAATAGGTGATTGTAAAGAAAAAGTATAATATTGAACTACTACTCCTTCAATTGGGATAGAATTTGTTGAGACTTTGTTTAGGGTGGTAGTGAAACACTTGTTAAAGCATTTTATTCATTCATTATTTTCCATTTTAATTTCTATTAGTTGTTTTAGGAGTGTATTTGGGCTATATTCTTCATCAAACTTATCAATGATTTTTTTTTTTAATAATTCCAATCAGTAATAGATCCTACTAACATATTGAAATACCATGTGAAAAAATTATTTTCAAAAGTATAAGTAAATAGTATACATACCACATCTCCATGTTCCAAATTTAATAATATAATAGTTAAATAAAAGAATTTAATGTGATATTCGAGCGAGCCTAACTTATCTAGGTCAAAATTTATAAGAAATCATTTAGGATGTTTGGTAAGACCCTGGAGCTGACCTGCTAAGTTTAGGGAATATTGAGCTCTCTGAGAAATAAATTGAGGTTGATTTCCATCTATTTTGGTACCAACAAGTTGTTTAATAATTTCACAAGCTTTCTTGGTAAAATCTAAGTCAAAATCTAGACTTGAAGGGCTTGAAGAATGAGAAGATGAAGTAGGGGAAGATGATGGAATTGTATTCAAATTGTGAGGAATTTCATCAAGTGTAAGATCAATTAAGTCTTTTGTAGTTTCAACAATGGTCTCTATATCAATCTGAATAATATTCTTAATAGTTCTCTTGCATCTAATGAGTAAGGGAACAAATGATATCTTGCCATTTTTCTTAGAATATGCCAAGGTAAGTTGGTGTAACTTGTTAACTTCTTAATTTGCAATATCATACAACGACTCGCATTTTGTAGGATTGGGATTATTGCAATCCATAGTTGTAATGTAACACCCCAGTTTTGATCCCAAATGTAGCATTATATATTTGTAAATTGTATGAATGGTCGGGGGGCATGCAATGTAATATCTAAACATTTTACACTTAAAAATAATAGAACAAAATACACTATTGGTTGTAGATAGGTAAGGACTAGAATAATGGGGGGGTTATGATTCCACAAGAGAGGGGGATTAATGGGGGTTTTGAGGAATTTTCATATTCATTGATTCATAAAACACCTTCATAAACCAATTTTTCATTTAATTAATTGTTCATTTGACTTATTCAACACTCAATCATTGAATTCATGGAACGGGTTGGGTGAAAAATTCAACTAACTCTATTATGACTTCATAGGTTGAGTACAAACATATTTCGAAAGAGTGTGAGTCAAGAAATCATGGGAGAACAAGAAAATCAAGAAGGAAGGAGAGGATTTTACACAGTTAGAAAGAAGTGACCAAAACCATATTTGAGTGTTGGAAAAAAGTGGGCAGCCATAGTGAGTATTGAAGAAATCTTGATGAAGCTAGTAATTATGTTGAGATTGAGGTTGTTATGTGTTAGGATCCTATAATGTACCTTTTTGTTCATACTTTTTTCTATCATTACATCCTTTTCCCACTCACATTTAAGCCTACATTATCACCTTAACCTATCTTTCCAAAGGTATATAACGTTTATTCTCTTTTCTATATGTTTAATTTGTTTTACATGTAATTTTAAATTACTCTCGTACTTAGCTATCGATCAGAAACATATAGTTGTTGAAACAGTTTGAACTGCAGATTATTGTTGTTGCTTGAAGACCCGTTGCTGAAATAGTCAACAGCACACAAATCTCGTTGCTGAAACAGTCTACGATTTGCGATGTTGGAACAACAATTCACATAGTAGTAACAAGAAGGAGCTATTACACTGGCCGCAACAGCCGCACCTTAAGCCAACACCAACCATCGCTGCTACTTGAGACCATGTTGCTGAAACAGTCAAATAGAACACAAACCCCGTTGCTGAAACAGTTCGTGATTTGCGATGATGAAACAGTATACAACAACAGTAACAAGAAGATAAATAAAGAAGTTGTTACACCGGCCGCAACATCTACATCTCAACCCAACACCATTCCAACTATTGTAACAACATTTTGCTATGGGAGATCAGAATATCCTATTCCAGCATAGAAGATTAGATCTAACTAAGAATAGGATTCGTATGTGCACATGTAATTTTATGATCAATTGTATTGAGAGGATTCTCCTCTTTAAATAAGGGAAAATCATCATTAGACGGGGGGGATTTATTTTGGCTAGAAAGGAATTACAAAGAAGGGCGTGTTCACTTTGGATATTGTAACATGATACAATTGACAGATGAATAAAAGATTATTCTGAGAATTTCTTCTTAGTTCCTTTCATTTATGGGGAATCTTGTGAGGAGGGCCCACCTTCTTCACAAGATTCACCCATTAGTTATGTAGTGTGTTAGTATTATTTTTGTTCACACCTTGTTTAAACTCTATTTTTTTGAAACTCTACTTTACCGAACTCTGTTGAAACTCTGCTTTACTGATTGTTACATTGTTTTCATACAATTCATTCATGGGTAACTGTTAATCATTCTGATTGGTAATTCTTCTTGATGAATTTATGAAAGTGTGATAATCAGAGACAGGTGCTGAAGATTCCTGCTTGGGGAATAGGGTCATGTTCTCTATTACAAGATAGTTAGCCTTCAATACTTGTCAATCATTTTGATTAGTAATGAGTTCATGAAAGTGTGATAGTCGGAGACAGGTGCTGAAGATTCCTGCTTTGGGGAATAGGGTCATGTTCTCTGTTACAAAATAGTTAGTCTTCCTTGCAGTATCCTGAAAGATTTCTTTCCCTAGGTTGTTGTTTCTTAATGTAATCCAAGATTCTTCTAATAATTATTTCCTTAAATCTCAACTCTGCAATAGATAGATTGTTTTTCTGTAATTCAAAGTAGAACTTCAGTCTATTCAAGGCAAGGTGTGATTAGTGTACTTTTACTACAACTCTAGATTGCTTTTGAGATTGAGCATATACAGTGTGTGATTGCCTTTGAAATAAACAGACTTCCYTGGGTTGACAATTTATGTAACACTTGATTGTTTAGTTAATAAGCAATTACAGTGACCAACATTATGTATGTGGATGATTTCTAGTGAGAAATTACCAAATAGAATTTATAAATTTTGTGTGAGCACTCTTGTTGTAGTTGGATTTATTGGATTATCCAGTAGAGATATTCATGGTCGGTCTATGTTGGATCCCTAGAGGGGATGGAGATTATTTGAGGGACTATGATGCACAGAAGGAAATATCATCCCTTGAGCTGTGCAAACTAGTGAGGAAGAGAGTTGGGAGGTTGGAATTGTTGTAGGATTCATGCCACTATTGTTTAGTGGGTATTTGATTTTTTACATTTGACTGTATATTCCCATAGGATATTGTCTATCCTTGTGGAATCATAGCCCCAACTCGGGGGTGACTTGCTACAAAGATAATT
This sequence comes from Picea engelmannii, assembly GCA_009831015.1. Lineage (NCBI taxonomy): Eukaryota > Viridiplantae > Streptophyta > Pinopsida > Pinales > Pinaceae > Picea > Picea engelmannii. The sequence goes on along the minus strand of ML787962.1, from coordinate 88,752 downwards.
GGAGCAACATATTCTATGGTTGGGTGGAACATCCATTGTCTAAAGCCAGTTGTGTAGAATGTTTTTAAAACATAAGAGATATGAATACTATGTTTTTTATTTTTTGAATGTTATGTTGAATGTTGTGTTTGATTTATGTTCTATGTTTAATTCATGTTGTGCATGTTTAAATCATTTTCATTCACATTTTTAAGAATTAATGATAGTAGCATGAGACTCTATGCCATGCTATATGTATTTTATGCATTTGAAAATATATGTTAGTATATTTAGTAGTAGTTTGGGCCAATGAGGAACATGGGTATGTTAAAGATTAGTATTAGATCTTGTGGTTCAACATAGAACCCTTATTGTCCAAAGACTAGTGTGAATTTGGTGAATTCGTTATTGAATATTTTTTGTCTGCGTCAAATTTCGGGAAATGATCTGGATTGGATAATTATATTATTTTTCATCTACCTCAATGCTTTTAGAGTGGAAAAATTAGATGAATCATCTTGTAGGGGAATTTTAGTGGCAAGTACCAGTTTGGAAAATTGGGGTCTGAAACCTTCTGGAGCCATTTTGAGGAGTTAAACAAAATGTTTTGGGGTTCTAGTATGTAGGACTTATTCCCACTCTCTTTATGGTATTCTACACTCCAATTCCTTTCCAATGGTGTAGATTATGTTAGATTTTTCTTATTTACAGAGTAGTAGAGTTACAAGTGTTCTTTTACTTTTTAACATTAACAGTTATAGCATGTACTGAACAATAATAGGTGCATAAACAAGAGACAAAAGAACACATGATATTTATCCTAGGAAAACACCAAATGGGGGGAAAACCCAACCAACCTTTCTTAGAGGAAACTTCCACCAGATCTTAAGAGAAACAAATAAGAAATAAACCCTAGCACTTGGCTACTACATAATCTAGTGATGCCAGCTATAGCAACAACACCATAAAACTAGAGCACACCTCATCAAAGAGATAGTGCACAAGATAAAGCCACCACCAAGAATAACAAAGAACCTCAGACTACGTTTTCTTCTCGTCCTTAGACTTGTGCTTCCTTCTTCAATAAGTGAGTGAGAGTGAGTGTGTCCAAATGAGCTAGATGTCTCCCTTATTTATAGTCCTCAAGTCACCTAGATGGGTCAACTTATTCTCTAGGGATATTAATTTCTCTTTATTCTTTTCCTTGTGGGTTGAATTATCTTCTGGGGTATTCTTCTTTTGTTCAATGGTCTTCCTAGACTTTTGAAATATTCTTCTCTTCTAAGAAAGGTTGTCTAGAGGAAATTTCCTCCTGCAACAACCTAAACATAAACACTCCCTCTTAGCTAGGGAGGTGTCTTTCCATGATGTATTCATCTAGTAGTCCAATGAATACTCTATAATCAATTAGTAGCACACAACTAATACCATGCAATTAGTAGCTCAAATCATCTGTCACGGTCTCCATGACTATGTTGTGATCAATTAGTAGCACACAACTACTCCAAAGGATCTGTTAGTCTCCATGGAAATCAGCTAGTATCACAGAGCTACTACAATGCCATCCAATCTGCTACCAAATCATAGTAGTACAAAACTACAATCCGGTGGTACAAAACCACCGCCAGTGGTACAAAACCACTTCTATAGTAGTACAAAACTAATTTCCAGTGATACACAATCACCACCAGTGGTACATAAACACCACTACAGTAGTACACAACTATTTTCTAGTGATACACAATCACCTCCAGTGGTACAAAACCATCGCTATAGTAGTACACAACTATTGTATATTGATACGCAATCACCTCTAGTGGTACACAACCATCATAGTAGTGCACAAATATTGTCCAATGATACATATTCACTGCCAGTGGTACACAACCATCATAGTAGCACACAGTTATTGTCCGGTGACACACAATCAACTCCATAGTCTCACAACTATGTTGTGATGTTTCTTCTCTCCATTGTATCTGACATTGCATTACCCCCCTAGTCACCTCACATGAATTATATAGGGAACCCTTGGCTAGAGGGGTTATCTAGATTGAGGTGAAACATCACACCTCCCTCTCAATGCGGGTAAACATTTTGCATCAAACCAATCTTGTATTTGAAGTACTCATACTTTACTCTAGACAAAGTCTTGGTGAGAATGTCTGCTATCTGCTCATCCATGGATATTTACTGGAGCTATATAGCTCCTCTATGAACCATGTATCAGATGTAATGATATTTGATATCTATGTTCATTGAATTGTCATAAAATACAGGATTCTATGAAATCTTCATGCAACTTTTATTATCACAATGTATCCACACCTCCAATCCAAAGAACCAATGCATCATATCTAGATCCTTCATCTCAAACTCTAAAGTGAGATCTCTCTTGCCCCCAACTATGAGACTCTAATCTCCTGTTAGAAATGGGTCATCCACATATAGAACCAAGATCATCAAGCAACCATTCTCAACCTTGTATTAAATGTTGGGATCCGCATCACTCTTGATAAACCCCAATCTTATCAGGTAGTTTTCTATCCTAGAATACTGTGCCCTGGGTGCCTACTTTAGTCCATACAAATATTTCTCTAGTTTGCACACATGGTAATCCTTCCCATGAATCACAAACCCTTTTGGTTTCTCTATGTACACTTCTTGCTCAATTATTCCATTGAAAAAAGTAGTCTTGACATCCATCTTGATGCAGGAGCATCTCTCCACGTCAGCGAGCCAGCCACGTCAGTGGTTTCAAATAACGTGCTGAAGAGATGCGCAACCCTCGTTTTCAAATTGAATTTGAATGAATGTAGTTAAATGTTTTAGGCTATTGAACTGTGAGGCTGTGCTTTGCACAGGCGTAGAAGTAGGTAGGCCTTAAATGTTTGTAAAGCTGAGATCTAGAACCGATTTGCGGACTAGACAACCCAGTCAATGTAATTGAATAGGGTAGGTCAGTTTGGAGGGAAGAGCTCGAAGAGGCCCCTCTTGTAAAATATATTTTCGATCTCATTTTTTAAGAAGTTAGAGTATGCACAAGAGAGAGCGAGTGTGCATAGAGAAGGATCTGAGACTCTGTTAAAGTCTGAGATCGAGAACACCCTTGTAAAAAAGGAATTTTCCATTTAATACAAAACAACAGTTTCTCCTGCATATATTCCCTGTGTTGAATGAGTGTCTGTGTGTGTTCTTATTATGCTGTGAAAGTATGTTGTGGTTGTGAATTTGCAGGAGTTTTTTTTATTTCAGGTTTGAGGGTTCTTTGTGGTTTCATGCCAGGAGGGCATGACAGAGTACTGCGGTCTCTAAATACCAGTGCACAAAAGCACTTCTGAACTCTGTGGATTTAGACAAACACATGCCAAGCGGGCACAAGAGATGAAATCATCAATTCAGAGGAAGACATTTGAGGTTGCTGAATACCTCAGAAGGCAAGTTTGTGTAGGTGAAACACAATTGCAGACAGAAAATCTCTTTGAGTTCTGTAAAGCTCTGCCAATTGGGCATTGAGCCAGTGCAAGGAGTGCACAGAAGAAGAACTTTGATATGAGTTCAGAAGAAGACAGAAGCTCTGAGGAGTTCTGTACAACTCTTCCAGGAGGGCATTGAGTCAGTGTGAAGATAGGCACAGGGAGAGAACTCTTTGAGTTTTGTAATTAGAAGAAGAATCCACTTAAGGGTCTTCTCAGGGTTGTTGAACACCCTGAAACACTCAACAAGAGGTTGCTTGAGTAAAGGATAGCCAGGAGGGCATCCGAATTCTCCATCTGCAGGAGAAAGGGAAAAGGATTGAGTTCCTTAAGGCTCTGAGTTACAGGGAAATCTCAAAACGAATAGCACCTTTGTGTGCGTGAAGACTCTGCAGGAGCGCAGAAATCATAATCCTTCAAGGATTCAGGAGCAAAGCTCAAGAGGGACAACGTTTTTATACACGTAGGCGAGACTCAATGTTATAGAGTTTGCAGAGGAAAGAAGGCAAAGGTCGAAGCCTTTGATAATTGGAAATTCTTCCAAGTCCGGGAAGAAAGCGCCAAAGCTCAGGAGGAGCAACAACTACCATCGGATCAGCCAAGAAGATCTGGACCGTGGATTCATGTCCAGGCAGCATAGGAAAGGCATAGTGGAAGACAAGGTCTGAGCCGTCAGATCTTAGTCTAAATACTCGTCAGTCGTTGGATCTGGTAGGAGTTGAGGAGTGGTTAAGACTTCATGAGCAGAGGTGAAAGTCCCAAAGGAGTTTCGATATTGGGATTTCGACGTTCGAAAGTTCGGGGGTCCAGAGGATGAAATTCCGGGCACTCGACATCAGAAGTATCGAAATAGCGAAAGGGGATCTGAGCCATCCGTTTGCGGGAGGATGTGTGTCGCATAATCATCTGTTTCAGAGATTCGGGAACTGAGACTCACAGAGGTGAGCGCTTAGACTTTGCGAGTGGAAAAGTCGTGAAAGAATTTGAGTCATCTGTTGGAAGGAGGACACGTGTCATGAGATCCTCTCTATCAGGGATTCAGACATCAGGAGTCATAGAGGGAAGTCTTTCAACTTCGCGAGTAGTGAAGTTGCGAAGAGATCAGGACCGTCCATATGAGGAGGACAGGTGGCAACGATCAAGGGATCGACAAAGTGTCGAAGGGGTCTAGGATTTCGGATCTTGCAAACTCAAAGGTTCACAAGGTGATAGCCCAAAGGTTGGGTTCTCTAGGTAGTGAAATCGCGAAATCGTGAGGAGCAAGGACAGGCATTGGATCCAGGTCGAGGGAGGATCGTTGGATCAGAGCCTCATCGCACGTATCATGCATTTGGAGGTTCGGAGGTTGAAAGGACCTCGTCTCGACTGTAGAAGTTGCAAAGTGGTGAAAGTCAGGCACGGAGGAAACACATGGCAGAACCACAAGGTGGCTCCCATGTGATAGACAGGTGGACATGCACCGCAGGGGGAAAGGAGTCAATACTCCGTTGACTTCTCGCATGTCTAAGATTCGCGGGATAAGAGCACGGGAGCTCGACGCTACAACTCATGAAGCGGCGAGTAGCGAGAGGTGTTAGTGTTAATCCTAGCTAGTGGTCACACGTGGAGGTCATTGACAAGGGGAGGAGACATACCCGTATCGGCATTTCGGGTATCGTGAATTTGAGAAGGAGGAGTCGAGAGCTTCGACTCGCGAACTCACGAGATTGCAAGTTGCGACAAGTGCCTTCGGGAATAGGCCTTGGTCATAGCACTGTGGTCACTTGGGAAAGGTGAATCTTGCGCCTAGTGTTGTTCGCACAGGTGGAGTTTTCGAAGGACCTATGGATCGATTGGAAGGAGATTCCAGATGGGAATCTAAAGGAGTCGCTTCGGCTCAAGGGAAAGCTACTGAACAATACTTAGACCGAGAGGTCGCGCAGATACTCTGTCGAGGAAGAGGTGGCATCTATGCCATCACATCTGGTGTAATTCCTATCCCATCACGGAAGTAATCGCAATAATCGATCTAATGGAAGTGCAGTTTTCTACTGGAGAAAATGTTTCATCATAGTCTTATCCCTCTTTCTGGGAGAAACCTCTAGCCACAAATATTGCTTTGTACTTATCTATGGTGTCTTCTACACCATTTTTTATTTTGTAGATCCACTTGGAAGTCACTATTGAATTTCCTTCTGGTCTCGAAACCATTTTCCACACATCATTCTTCATGATGCATTGATATGCCTCCATCATGGCATCCTTCCATTCCTACTTCTTAGCAACTTCTTCAAAGGTGGAAGGTGTTGAATCAATTATTTTTCTCATTGGCGCAACATAGATGGAAAACTTGTGTAGTCTCTTTCTCTCTCTAAATGATCCTTTGGGAGATGAATTTCATCCAGCTTCCTGCAAGGTGTTCCATATTTAATATGGTCTCTTCTTGGTGACTATAGCTTCTCTGGGTGGATATACAGGTCTCTCTAACTCTCCCATCTCATTTTGAACTTCTGGAATGGGTTCCTCTGGTGTAGATTCTACCATGACTACATCCCTTGGAGCCTCCTTCTCATATCAGTCCTCATCCATGTGAAACTTCCTTGATCTTTTGAAGGCTTCCTCTTCATCAAATGTTACATCATGGTTGATATCAATGTGTCTCTGTCTGAGAATGTATATTTTGTAATCCTTTGAAGTCTCATTGTATCCATTGAAGATTCCCGTCTTTCCTGAAGGTTCCAACTCCATTCTCTTTTCCTTTGGAACATGTATAAACACTGGACAACCAAAAATCCTCAAGTGACTGAATTTTGGTTTATTTCCAATGAACACCTCTTCAGGTGTCTTGTTCCTCAATATCTTGTGAGGACTTCTATTCTGAACATACATGGTTGTATTGGATGGTTCAGCCCATAAAATCATGGGTAATCCATGTTAATGGATCATTTCTTTTGCTACTTCTACAATGGATCTATTATTTCTTTCTACGGTCCCATTTTTCTAGGGGTTGTAGGGAGTTGTTATCTCCCTCTTAATTCCTGCTTCTCTACAAAATTATTTAAACTCTTTTGAGGTGTACTCACCTCCATTATCAGATCTCAAGACTTTAATCTTCCTTTCAGATATATTTTCAACTAAATCCTTGAATTCCTAAAATTTGTTGAAGACTTCATCTTTTGCTTTCAAGAAGTATATCCATGTCTTTTGAGAATAATCATCTATGAATAAGACATAGTATACAAATTTTCCTAAGGATGGCACTGTCATTTGTCTGCATACATCATAGTGTATGATTTCCAAGATCCCCTTAGACCTGTTATCATTGTTAGTAAATATTCCCTTGACATTATTACCAAGTGCACAACCATTGCATACTCCATCATGTTCTATCTTCATGTCATAACAATATTTCTCAATATTAGTATCGCTTTATATTTTATGTGAGCAAGTCTTTGATGCCATAGCTCACTAGAGCTCGCACTATTATGTACAAGTGTTTGTTCTTGGTGTACCTTCAATTTATACAATCCTCCCTCTTGGACACCAATCACAAGAGCTTTATCTATGCTTGAATTATTGGGTCATAGAATAACTTGTCCATCCACAAAATCTACCCTAAAACATTTATCTTCTAAAGAAAAGATGGAAAGTAGATTCTTCTTCAAGCCTTGTACAAACAAAATATCTTTGATTGAAAGAAGGTTACCTGAGTCAAGTTGTAGGAAGGATTCTCCAATGCCTTTAACTTCATGTCTGGAATCATCCCCAGGCTCCCCTTGAAGGGATAAACTATTTTTTGTTAAGTTTGAAAGAGAATTTTTTAATCCGATCATGTGCTTGGAAGCACCACTATCTATAATCCAAGTATAACTCCCTTTAGTGATAGATCCTGTGAGTGTTGATACAAATAAAAATTATTCATTCTTTTACTTGTTCTCTTCAGTGTCTGCTACATGCACACGATTCTTCTTCTTTCTCTTCTCATGTCTAAGAGGACATTGTGTGGCATAATGTTCCATATTCTTGCAGTTGTATCATCTAATGTTTGACACATCCTTCTTGTAAGGTGTTTTCTTAGACTTATTTAGATTGCCTTCTTCCCTTTATTTCATTTTATTCACTTGAGAAACAAAGGATTTACTTTCATCATCATTTGTCTTATGTGACTTGGATATCAATCTAGATTCCTCTTGGGTATAGTCTGACCATAACTTTTCAAGCTTGGGAAATTTTCTTCTAGTGAAAATACCTTGAATGAAGGGATACCAAGAGGAAGGAAATCCATTAAGTGTAGTAGTCACAAGTTCAATGTCATCTACTAAGTATCCAATAGCTTCTAACTTTACCTTAATCTGTGATATCTTCATAAAATAATTGGTGGTTGTTTCTAAATTGTTCATTGTCATGTCTCTGAGTTTCTGGGTTCCAAATCTTATAACCTTTGAGACCATCTTTATATCCAATAAAGATACATTTTTCAGCCTTCTTATCCATCTTACTCCTATTTTCCTTTGGAACATGAACATATGCATCGCAGCCAAATACCTTCAGATGTGTGAGAGAAGGTTCCTTATCAGTCCATACCTCTTGTGGAGTCATGTCATCCAACACTGATGAGGGTGATCTATTGACCAGATAACATGCAATACCCACTGCCTCTGCCCAAAATTCTTTCCCTAACCTGACACCACTGAGCATGCACCTTGCATTTTCCATCAGCGTCATGTTCATCCTTTCTGCAACTCCATTCTTTTGAGGTGTATATGGAGTAGTCGTTTGCCTTTCTATACCATACTTCTTACAGAATTCTTCAAATTCATTCCCGCAGAACGCTCTGCCATTATCTGTCCTCAACACCCTAATTATTTTCTATGTTTGATTCTCAACAAGAGCCTTAAACTATTTAAACCTGTCAAAGACTTCATATTTCTTCCTGAGGAAATATATCCAAGTTTTCCTCGAGAAGTCATCTATAAATGAGACATAGTACACAAATTTTCCCAATGATGGGACCGACACAGGTCCAAAAACATCACTGTGAACTAAATATAAAATTCCTTCTGCCCTCATTGCACCAGAGGGGAATCTTACTTGATTCTGCTTCCCATATAGACATACCTTCAACCATACCTTTGTCGTGTAGTAGTCAAAGACCCTTCTCTCCGATATTCCCTAGTCTTTGATGCCACAACATAACCTTTTCTCCGGAGACTGTAGGATTTCTTTCTTCTTCAAATCCAATATCAGGAACAATGGAGCTATTACACCCATCACTAATAGTTCTTCCTAGCATCTTATACATATTTCAACACCATTTCTCCTCGAACCATCCTGTAAGTTCCCTTTTCAAATATTGTTTTTATCCCTGCATCTTCCATTTTTCTTAGAGAAATCAAATTTATGGCCATACTTGGGATGTGAAGAACACCAGACAGTGTTATAATCCTTCCATCTATGAGCCTCAAGTTGAACCTTCCTCTTCCTATGATTCTAATTGTCGAATCATTACCTAAGAAAACATTACCTCCATCATACTTTTCATATTCACAAAACAACTCCCTGTGGGGAGTCATATGAAAGGATGCACCAGAGTCAACCAACCATGCCTCATGATCTACATGTTTTCTTGAAGAGGCCAAGTACACATCCCCTTCTTATTCCTTAGAGGTATTTTCTTCTGTAGAAGAATATTCTTTAGATCCCTTATTTTTCTCAACATTGGATCTACACTGCTTCTTGTAGTGCACTTCTTTTCCACATCTCCAACATACCCTTAAAAAATTTCAGGGAGATTTAGATCTACCCTTAGACTTAGATCTTCCACTTGAGAAATTAGATCTATTTATTTCCTCGGAACATCCTCTTGCAAATAATGCATCTGTGTTATGTCCTTCCATATTATTCTGTCTCATCTCCTTCAACAAAAAGGATGAGACCACTTCTTCAAACTTCAAGGAATTTGTATTACTACCTATGGCCACAACTAGACTATCCCATGAGTGTGGTAAAGAACACAACAAACTGATACATTTATATTCATCTAAAATTTTAATATCAATAGATACTAACTGACTTACCACTGTATTGAAGGTGATCAAATGATCTGCCACCGAGTCTACATCTCTCATCCTCGGGTTATACAACTTCTTTCTCAGGAATAGTTTATTTACCAGGGACTTAGACTGATACAACTTCCCCAAATTTTCCCATAAATCCTTGGTTGTAGCTTCCTATGACACATTCAGTAATACTGAATCGAAGAGACACAGTCGGATTGTTCTCTTTGCCTTCTGATCCAAATTTTTCCAGTCATCTGCAGAAGTTCTTGTAGGTGCAGTACCTGGATCTACCATGATCCACTGATCTTTTTCCACCAATAGATCTTCCATCTTGAGCTTCCATAGCTCAAAACTTTTCCCATTAAACTTCTCGATATCCATCTTTGAATTTATTTCCATTTCTTTTCACTTGAATAACAATACCGCAAATCTCCCACTGTAACAAGGATTATCACAGTCCCGAGCCAAAACCTTGACCACAAAGGCGTCCCCCTGAAGCCAATAAAGCTCTGATACCAAATGTAAATTATAACCTTGTACAATATCTACTGTAAACAGGTATTTAGAAAAAGAACAGAAAATATACAATGGAAAATACAAACATTACACAGAGATTTTTCCCCTGGAAACCCAAACTGGGAAAACTAACATATTCTATATTCATTCATAGTGATACATTGTTTACAATACAATATACATATAGGAGCCAGCGAAATCCAAAACCCTAACCCAATGAACTGGATTAGTCCAAAACCCTAATTCCTTAACTGAAAATAGAAAACCATCAGCAAAAACCATGTGCCGAAAAACAACCTAAAAACATGACACGTTTCTCGAGGCAGGTGTCACATTTCCTGAGGAAAAAATATAACACATACCCAAAAAATAATCCAATGGTTGAGTCAAGTTTCGATGGTCGGGTGAATTATTTGATGGTCAGATTTATTTAATGTTTGGTCTACCAAGGGATATGATTCAACCGAGAGAAATACTAATCGAATAGAAGGAATATCTAGTCAACTAGAAAATGATTTTGGTCAAAAATGAATGGAGGGAAATGACTCAAGCGGAAGTATTCAACTAGAAATTGGGAAAGCAGTATATGAGGTGAATTTGGCATTCAATAGAAAAAAAAAAGTTGGAGGTTGAGTTTGATATTTGACAGCAAATCAAATGTTTGGAGGGAGAGTCAGGTTACCAAGGATGAAGGAAATGCGTCTAGAGGACGCGTTGTAAAACCAACAATGTAGAAAAATGTATAGGGAATGTGATTTGATTTGGGTAATATGAATGGTTGTAGGAGGGATGAGGAATTATCCCAATTAATAAAAACCACTCCCATATAGTGGGTAAAATGCCCATGGGTATTTGAATTCTCCCAGGTAATTATAGGTTTTCCCAGACAATAAATAAAACACCGAGGGATATGTAGATTCATCCAAGTAAGTTTAAAATCTCCCAGAAGATGGGATAACTCTTTGGACGGGTGCTATAGGATAACAAAAGGCACTTCATCAGAGTATACATACATTTTCGTAACTCAAAACCAAATTCCCAAAGCATATATTGCAATAACTCATAGACTCATCATTTAAATCGGACTTTTATTATGTTGAGGAGAAAATTACAATGGAGTGAGATATACACAGACTTTGTGTATTTTTACTTATTATGAAGAACCAAATTACAGATGCCAAGGCCTTAGAGAAAAATTTTCTTAGAGTAAACAGGCACATTAACTCCTTCATCCACTCAACCTCCAGTAGGCTTCCCTCTTTGATCTTTAATTTTTTCTATTGTCCTTCCTTCTTTCTCATTGCATCTCTCCTCGTTTCCCTCTTCATTGCAGCTCTCATTATTTTTAATGGGATTCTTTTAGAAGGGAATTTGTCATAGTTTTTTGTTTCTCCTTCCCATTATGCTAGAAGACTAAATAATATGAAATAAAACAAAACATGTTTATTTACAACATTTACAAGCATTTGCCAAGATCCAATTTGGATCACACCTCCCGATTTGAAGTTTTTTGGTCCCCAAAAGTGATGCAGGAGCATCGCTCCATCTCAACACACTCCAGCTAATCATCAGGCATCATGCGCATTCAAGGAAGGAGAGGCACCACCCTCTCATTTTTACCTCAAGAATCCAAGGCATGGTCTAGGCATTAATTGAAGACAAGCTGGAAGATCCAAATCGTGATTTCGCACAAGATGGAGATAACATCGCCATCAATAGGCTGACAACATAATGGATCTGAATCCGATTTGGAGAAAAATTGCCATCATTGTAATTTGGCCTTTCGATAAGCCTTAGGATGGTGATTTGACACCATTTGCTAGTTTGTGAGGGAAGCTCACAGAGCCCCTCTTGTATAAATCTTTGTATTGTAGGAAAAGTAGAGGTGTGTTGGTTGGTTGAGGTTGGTTGAGTTAGACGATAAGGGGTTAGCTAATATAGAGTTAGCTCAGGAGAGAAACACATAGATTCAAGCCTCAATTGTAGCTCAGACTCCACCATTGTAATTTGGCATTCCACCATTAATAGAAAATGACATCTTTTCCTGTTTTATCTTTTTGTGTAATGGATTATTTGTTGTGAATGTCTTTTACATGTTTTTGAATTGTAGATGGATGTTAGAAATCATCTGCATGGATAGAGATACAATTTTCTATACGCGAGTGTGTTAAGTTTAGTATGGTTTTATTAGGATCAAAAATATTAGGGTACCTATCATTTCAAGAGATGCATTTTGTCTCCTCAATTATTCTACATTTTATTCCTTGTACCCTAATATTTTTTATCCTGATGTTGTGAAATTGTGTGTTCCATATTACCTTGGAGATAACTCAACATTATATAATCAGGTACAAATTAATAGAATAGAAGATAAAGAGGAAAATAATTTTGCCCATGAACATATTAATTTTTATTCTCATCAATTATTTGTGGGTAAATCAAGAAATGATTTGAAAGAGTCTCAAATCACATCTTCCATTGATCCATCTCAATTTGTGATTAAAAAAGGATCTAAATTTTTCCATGATCAATTATTTAAGGTTGAAAAATATGATCAGCCAAATATTATTACCAATGATGATTATTCAAAAATGTTGGTCATTCCATTTAGTTCACCTAAAATAGTGTATCTTGAAATATCTAAGCTCAATGGAAAGTTTCAAGAGAATGAGACACTTCTTTTTTCGAGAATCATGATAAGTTCTCACCATCTTGATCCAACCTTTTTACAAGATTCTTTCCTTGATAGTCTAATACTTTATTCTCATCAGGAATATTTGTTGTATGTGAATTCTTTCAAACAATCCCATGTTAGTAGTTGCATGCATTATGATAGTATTGCAGCTTGGTTGGAGTATTCATATCTCAAAAAGTTTCTAGGGAATGGTAAGATTAACTTCACTTTATTTAGATATCAAGGAGGTAACTTTGACACACTCATTTTATATCCTTCATATGGAGAAAATATGGAACGAAAGGAAAAATTTTGGGAGGATGGGGCACTTCGGTCTAGGCCAATGGTTATGTCAGGTCCCCATAACTCTCACAAGCTTCACAATATCATTTTTTCATATTTTTGTGACCCATATAATGACAAAATTGCAGAATGGCTGAAGGATTCATACAAAAGGAATGTTCAAGGGAATGGTAAGATCATGCTTGCTTTGTTTTTAAATGATGATGATAAAGGTAAGTATGATATATTTTTGTCATTTTTTGATATACTACCATTCTTGTTAGCAATATTTGATTTTGTTTCCATTGCAGGATTGGAGTTACTCATATGGTTACATTGGAAGCATGACTTCACGTAGTATTTCGATTTGTTTAGTAGTTAGGGTAGGTTTACGAGTAGGTTTTCTTTTAGCTTTATTTCTCACTATTTCTCTTTGTAATAATACAGTTATGAACACAAGTGGGCACACTAAGAGAACCATAATATGAATATTGCTAGGGAAGTCCACTTTAAATCTTTTTCTCTCTTCTTTTCGCTGAATATTTATTTTCAAAAGCACAGAATCATCATGAAAATTTTAAATGGAAAATAAAAAGATAAGCAAATTTGAACTATCAATTCAACCCTGACCCAAGGTGCCACGAGTAGGGCTGCACTCATATTAGCAAGGATTTTTCTATTTTCTTTTAGCCTCTTTTATTTTTAATAATAATGCTTGGTCAAAGTAACATCTTATGCATCACTATATTAAGAAAAGAACTTGATCGCACATGAGATTTTATATGATTGTGTTCTTCCTTTATTTTACAGTTGGATGCTAGTAGATCCCAAAGCTCGGGTTTATCTTTGGCCAAAATTGTTTCTGAAAGTGTGTTTTTGCTATTTCATTTTTGCTTGTTTTGATATACTTCTCATTTTGAATCCCATTAATAAAATATGATTCAGTTCGATGTGTGTTTGTTATTTTTGGCTTTCTTTGATTGAACTTTCTTCTTGTTTATCTTTTTGAATAATTATATTTCTGATCAAAGGGCGATTGTCGAAGGAAGCATTCATTTCAAGACTTGTTTTTTTGAAAGAAATTTGAAACAGTTCAAATAGTTTCTGATGTTAAGGTTCAACTCAGATAATTGATTTATAAGTCAGTTGAGTACTATGAAATCCTAAACAGTCTTTGTCAGAGTATTACCCCTGAAATGTGTTGAGATCTTTGGGAATTACGATTATCCTTAGACATTTTACACCGTCCATGTTCTTAAAATATCACTTTCAAGTGCTTCCCCATTCTCTAGATGATTTCTTAACCGAAATCTAAAATCTCTAAACCATGATAAAACTTCCAGTTTTGAAAAAAAAAATGATCAATTGTTCACTTGTATTGCAATTAACCTAAAGTATCACCCCGCTCTCTTTGTCATCAATAAATCTATAATTGTATTATTATTTAAAAGTGGCATAAGAGGGTTGAAAGCACTTATGTGTGGGAAGTGTGTGTAAACCCGTTGGGGTACTGAACAGGTTCGCTGGCAGCAGGTAAATGCACACATGATACCAAGACAACTTCATCGGGGTACTGAACAGGCCTGTTGCTAGCGAAGCAATGTCGGGTTCAAGAAAATTATCAGGTATGTATTTTTGGAATTGATCAAAAGTAAATATGTTCTTTATCATGGATGGATGACTCTTGGATAGGATAGAGGTGTTAGAGTGGGTTAAATGACATCCATGTCGAGGCTATGGACGCTTTTTGGAAGCAGTGGACCTGTCAACAGTATCGGAGTCAGTTGCCTAAATATCGTTTCGCTCATAATCAAAACTTGATACCAAATTGCATTTTTTGATAGAAATACATCTGACGCTAGACTATGTTATTTTCTGAGTTTTGATCAGAATGCTTGACTTTTTGTCAACTGTTTCTTAAAATTTCATTTTTTTTGGTTCATCCTAACATGAATTTTCTTGTGATGCAGAGATAACTGCTTCACCCAGGACATCGCCATTGTTGGCAGCAAAATATGATTTCTTGATATTTGATACAATCAAAAGAGATTATGATTTTTTTAGCTGCCATCACCTTGAATTTGTAGACATCCATCTGAATTTGGAAATGATTGTTGGTTTGAAGCCTACCTTATTTTTATTGTTTTCATTTTTGTTTGTTTTATTTTAAATGCATGACTGTAAGCATGAATTAAACATAAAACTTAGCTTGGTGTTATAGTTTTTTGTTCCTTAGAAACATTTTTTTTAAAAGGTCACCCATATTTAATTGAAATCCAAATCTAATGGTTGAGTGATCTATTCTCAATGTTTTGGTTTTGATATGGTTGTTATATGGTTTGATAGTTTATTTTCGATTTGTGAAGAGATTTGGTGTTTTGATAGTCCTCTTGTGAATTCAATGGTCATACCAATAGTCATACAAATGAATACATACCTATTGTACTCTCGTCCTCACCTCACCTTATTGGCTTAACAGATTAATGAGCCATTCATTACATGCATAGGGTTTTGGTACTCTGTAGTTTTTGCTTTCATCACAAGGGATTGTAAGGATTACAATCAAACCCTTGTTTTTCACTCCCACTATCTGAGTTATGATAACACACAGGCTATGTTATTGTTGTGTCTCCACTCTCCATTCAGACTTGTTCCTGTAGCTCCCATGATTTGAACCTAAAACTATCTAGAGTAATCCCTGTTGCATTCTGGTTACATTTGTCATGGCACCTGTGATCTGAATCCAACCAAATGACTTTGAGTTCTTTTTTGTTTTAAAAACCCGTAATTTCTTGCCTGAGACATGTTTTTGCGGGAAGGTTTCTGACCAAATGGTTGTGAATTTTCCCACGCCGTCTAAAACCCATTTCGGGAATGGGGTCATTTACCTTCCATGTGGGCATATTTTTCATAAACAGTTCCATTTCAAAGGTATGTTTCATTTTTTGGATGGCATTTTCTTAGAAAATTTGTTTCGCCTGAGTTTTTATTTTTCCCCTTTCCTCCCTATGGGTTTGAAGATATGAAGAAAATAGATAAATTATATCATAGACAGAAGTTAAGCCCTGCTATCAAAGAGTTATGTGATGACACATGATTACTATCTCTTCTCTGAACCAAAGTTTGTTCCTTTGCAAACCACCATGGTTAAGGAACCACGATGCATTGTTTTCACCCAGAATAACGTTGGAACAGGTAATGGATGTTCGGAAAGAAATATTTTCCCCTACCCTTGCTTCTTAGCATAATCAAGGTCATATTAACAAACCTATTATCAAGAAATTTCAAGAAAAAATGAGAAACATGGTAACTTAGATTCGATCTTTATAAATAATAGAACTAAGCAGCCTAATAATTTGATCATTAGAAAACTAAACAAATTCCACCATCATAAATTCTGATTTGTCAAATTGCTGAAATAGTTAATAGTTGTTTATTTTTTGGATTTGATTCTGATTGAAAAAAATAAAATAAACAGATTTTGATTTTTGATTTTTTAGTATTTTACACTAGCTACAGAAACCTATAGTTGACTGCAGAATCTTGTAGCTTATCTTTTTCTAAAAATCAATTTGAATTATTATCTAAAATCAAGTCTCTTTTAATAAAAAATTAGTTATTAGTAATTGTTTGTTCTAATTTATTGATTTTTTGTTGCTTTTCTTAGGAATTGGGAGATGTTGTTGTTGATTATTTGGAGTTAATATTTTCAATTATAATGATTAGTAGTGTCTCTTTCCTTATGTCTTAGAAAAACTTTGATCTATCTTTGATTAAAACCAACTCTGTTATAAGTGGCTCCCAACCCACTATTTTTGTAGTATTTTTTATTTTATGAGATCCCACTCTATCCTGTGAGATAGGAGAATGTGATCTCAGGTCACTTTAAATACTGTTCATTTTGTAAGTAAAAGACATATTTGGTTGGAACAAGTTATAAGCATGTAATCCTCAGAACCATATGGACAAGCAGTTCGCATTTTGGCTTTTGACCGATGTGACATTGTTCCATCTATGTTTTACCTTTTATATTATGAGATATTGATATGTTACACAGCTTTGGGCTCTTTAGCATATGATATTTCATTTTATTGAATGCCTTTAAATGTTGTCTATAACTTGTTGTTTCACATACTATCATTGTGATCATTATATCAATTTTAATATCATGATTTATGTTTGATATTTAGTTGATTGATAAAATGAATGCTTTACATTAAGAATTTTTCTATTGTAATCATTCATAATTATAAGATCATTGTACATACATGTCTACTATTCTGTTCTTATATCCTAGCTGTCAATAAACACCTGGAGTTTATTCGGGAGGCATTAGTACAAGCCTGTCATAGATTTATCTCACAGGAAAGACAAATGGAGTTTTGGATTGCACAGAGACATAGACACAGTATGAAAAAATCTCAAGTTAGTTTTATTTCCATTTAATTTCTGTTATTTTATTTATTAGCGAAACATGACAGTTCTAGATTGGCTTTGACCATCACTCTATCCTTGTTTCAAATTATGTTTCATTTATGGTTCTTAGATATTTTATTAAGAAACAAAAAATATAAAAACATGTGCTTTCTTTATCTTATTTTGAAAACAATTACCAGACATTGATTTTGCAAGGCATTCACTAAAACTTGAAATTTGTAATTACTTTGTTCATAATGACATGTTGATATTTAGCTTTCTGTTTAAAACATTTGTAAATAATTAGATTAAAGTATATGTATTTTTTTTAGCATTAAGTAGTTTATTTATTTTCTTTGTTTTAGGACCTTAGTTGGCTAATGGATCCATTAAACCCATTAGAATATATTACACCAAACGTCTTGTGTTATTTAGACAACCCCAGTCTGGATCTATTCTTCCAGTTGACGGCAGGTCAAATTTGTCCGTCAATCGGTTCTCTAGGCTAAGTGCAAGGAGTGAGAGACAAAGCTAGAAAACTCTGTAAGTCGACACAAGGAGTGTGTGTCTGAACTCAATGGGGTTAGAAGAGAAGCTTCCAGGAGGGCACATCATATTAATTTACATACTCAAGGAGAAATTTCAAGGTGATTACATCCCTTGAACATAAATACTATGTGGAGAGAGACACAACGCAGAGTTACAGAACACTCTAGAATACTCTTCCAGGAGGGCATCGAGCTTGCATGAACATACCCAGGAACTACACAGTTGAGGGTGTGAAAGAATCCCAAAACTGATGAAAATTCTAGTGAAGGAAGGTTTTGCAAGAAGCTCATCGACAAAGGAAAGGAGATGCATCAAAATTTCCATAAGGTCGAGGGTGAAGTCGTCGAAGAACTGAACCAGTGCAAGGAGTGCATCTAAGGTGTTGAGAAGTTCACCTTATAATCTCAGGAGGAAGGGCGAGAAACTGCTAAGAGGGAAGGAGAAGCTCGCAGAGGAACTTGGAACCTTGGAGGTTTTCAAGCTGAGAAAAGTCACAGAAGGAAGTCTGTGAAAAACTATGCAAGGAGTGCAGAAGGAGTTTCGAGGACAGTCTAAGTCTTGAAAGAGAAATTGTGCTAAGTCCAAAAAGGATTCGAGGAATTTCTGGAGTCCAGAAGATGGAGAAACCATCCATAGTCAAGGAGGAGATAGGTGGCAGAAGATCGAGAGGTTCAAGAGAAAGAACTTCAGAAGGTTTGTGAGGGAGAACAAGGATATTCGCAAATTCGTGAAGAGTGATATCAATCCAGGTTGTTAGATCTGGAAGGACATGTGGAAAAGGATCAACGCATAGTTGGTTTGTAAGTTGGAAAAGAAGATTCGAGAGGTGACAGGACTCGTGAAATCTTCACTTGCGATTCAATCACAATCGTTGATCTCGAGAGGAAAGAGGACCATATATCTGGTCCCGAAGCATTCACCAATTCAGAAATTGGGAGAGGAAGTAGTTCACGAAAGTCTCAAAATGAGAGATCGCGAAGGGAGTTGACCCACGGTCACAATCCATGGTCATATCAATGGAGGAGCTTAGCAACGAGAGATATGGTCATCAGTGCAAGATATTAAAGTGCTAAGGAGAGGGTCTACAGGTATCACATCACAGGTACCAAGGAAGTAGAAAGGGCTTGTGTCAAGTCAAATCAGTTCCATCAGGGGCTCGGCGAACCATTCGGTTTGACAATTTAAACGATCCTAGATGAGGAGGTTGTGCCATCACAAAGGAGGGAAGGGGGTTGTCACCAGGAGTGGTATCAAAGACTTTTTTTTCGCCTATAAAAAGAAGGTGAAAGGGGAGACAAAGGAAATAATCCGATACCTGGAGTGGTATCAGAGAAAATTCTCGTCTATAGATCTCAGGCGAGGGAGAGGCTAAAGATGATCTCAGTTGCAGAGTGAGAAGAATATTTCTAGGAGGGCATGTATAAGGTGAAGATGGTCATTGATGGTCATAGGCATGGTCAAGGAGAATTCAAGTCGTAGAAGAGAAAAGAAGATATGCACAAGGAGCTTAGTGAAATCTAAGTGCAGATGGAGAAGCTTGCATTCAAGATGCAGCAGGAGTCAAAGTTACGTTGGAGGTACGAATGGCCTTTGAGGAGAATAACCATATGGAATGTTCAGAAGTTGTTGGCCAGGAGGAAGCAACAGATGTTAAAGAGGTGGCTAAGGCATGCTTAAAACCTCGGTCATAAGGGAAAGAGATCTAACAAGAGGTTCATAGATTTCCAGGTGGGAAACAAGAAGAGATCAGTGGATCTTATATACTACCAAGTGGGTAGAGGGGACATCCCAAATTGCTAGGTGGGCTAGGGAGAAGAGGTTAGCTCAGCTGAGAGTTAATTGGCAGATGAGGAGGTGAAAGAAAAACCTCACTCAGATGGAGATTTGCATAGAACTATGAACCGTGTGAATGAAGATGATGACAAGTTAGAAACTTTCATCATAGTAGAAGGGGAAGATCAGAGGGATGTTCTGATGATTGGAGGAGTCAAAATTTTCCTACGAAGCGGCCAAGGAGAGACTAGTACAAGTGTTGCAGAGGAGATAGGGATACAAAAATAAGAAAATATCAAGGAGGAGAAGGAATAGATACTGATGTCTGTCCCGATGGAAGGAGAGGATCATTTAGTAGAATCTCTTGACATTTTCAGCCAGGGAGCTAGAAAGGAAGTGACTGTAGCACTGGAGCCTGCAACAGAAGAGGAAGCAGACAACATAGACCTTGTTGTTCTGTGTGAATAATTAGAATCTCTTGAGAGGAGAGTGGTAGTGAAAAGTGTGCACATCCAACAGGATAAGTTGGAAGTAGATGAATGACTACACCAGCATGAGGAGCAGTTGGAGGAAGCTGAAATGGAAACAACTGAAGGACTAGAGGGAGCGAATCTGTCAGGGGAAGTGGTAGTTGAGCAACAGTTCAGTGGTGAGGATCCTACAGGAGTGAAGACTGAAGTAGAGTGGCAATCTAAGACCAAAAAGGGAGAATATGTCTTGGGAAATTAGTGTGATTCATCCATCAACAAGGAGGGAGTGCAGCGAACTAGTCTCCAACAGAAGAACCAACCAATCGAACAACTAGATAAGGTGATCAAGGAGATCAGGGAGATGATGTGAAGGTCAGTAACATAATTGGTCAACAAGAGGAATTTGGACAAAAGGAAACCTGCACAAGTAGCAGGGATGATAATGCAAGAGCAACAGTGGCAAAGCAAAGGGGTCGGGAGACAGCTCCAAGAAAAAATTTGGGAACCAGGTGGATTTCAGCCACATTGGAAAGATCATGAGCATGACCTCTTGATTTTTTCCGTTGTGGAGTATGATGCAGGAGCATCGCTCCATCTCAGCATGCACCAACTAATCAACATGAGTGGTGTGTAATCAAGGAAGGAGAGGCGTCGCCCTCTCATTTTTTCCTCGAGAATCCAAAGCGTGATCCAGGCATTAATTGAAGACAAACTGGAAGATCCAAATCATGCTTTCACACAAGCTGGAGATAAGGTCGACATTAATAAGATGACTTCATAATGGATTTGTGTGCGATTTGGAGCAGAATTTCTATCATTGTAATTTGGCCTTTCGATAAGCCTTAGGGATGGTGATTTGACACCATTTTCTAGCTTGCAAGGGAAGCTCACAGAGCCCCTCTTGTATAAATATTTTTATTGTAGCCAAATTAGAGGTTGGTTTGTTGGTTGAGTTAGACGATAAGGGGTTAACTAAGATAGAGTTAGCTCAGGAGAGAAACATAGAGAGTCAAGACTCAGTTGTAACTCGGACTCCATCATTGTAATTTAGCATTCCACCATTAATAGAAAATGACAATTTTTCTTGTTTTATATTTTTGTGTAATGGATGTTGTGTTGTGGATGTCTTTTACATGTTTGTGAATTGTAGATGGATATTAGAAATCATCTTCAGGGATAGAGATATAGTTTTCTATCCACGAGTGTGTTAATTTCAGTCTAGTTCTTTAGGATAAGTGGAAGGCGTGCACGACAGAGATGGAAAACTCTGTAAGTTGACGCAAGGAGTGCATGTTTGAACTCAGTGGAGTCATAAGAGAATCTTCCAGGAGGGCACGCCGGATTAATTTACAGACACAAGGAGAAATTTCAAGGTCGTTACATCCCTTGAAAATAAAGACTGTGTAGAGAGAGACACAACGCAGAATTACTGAACACTCTGTAATACTCTGCCAAGAGGCCATCGAGCTTGCGTGAGCATACCCAGGAACTACATGGTTGAGGGTATGAAATAATCCCATAATTGTTGAACATTCTGTTGAAGGAAGGTTTTGCAAGAAGTGCATCGACAAAGGAAAGGAGATGACTCAAAATTTCCATAAGGTCAAGAGAGAAGTCATTGAAGAATTGAGCCAGTGCAAGGAGTGTGTCTAAGGTGTTGATAATTTCACCTTATAATCTTAGGAGGAAGTGAGAGAAACTTCCAGGAGGGAAAGAGAAGCTCACAGGGGAACTCAGAACCTTGGAGGTTTTCAATTCAAGAAAATTCACAGAAGGAAGTCTATGCAGAACTTTGTAAGGAGTGCAGAAGGAGTTTCGAGGAAAGTCTAAGTATCAAAAGAGAAATTTTTCTAAGTGTGCAAAGGAGTCAAGGACTTGCTGGAGTCCAGAAGATGGAGAAACCATCCATCGTCAAGGAGGAGACAGGTGGTAGAAGATCGAGAGGTTTAGGAGAAATAACTTTGGAAGGTTTGCGGGGGCGAACAAGGATATTCACAAAGTCATGAAGAGCGATATCAATCTGGGCCATTAGATCTGGAAGGATGCGTGGAAAAGGATCAGTGCATCAATGGTTCGTAATTTGAAAAAGAAGAGTCGAGAGGTGACAGGACTCACGAAATATGCACTTGTGATTCAACCACATCCGTTGATCTCGAGAGGAATGAGGACCGTAGATATGGTCCCAAAGCATTCGTCGATTTGGAAATCGAGAAAGGGAGGAAGCATTTCATGAAATTCTTGAAGTGTGAGATCGTGAAGCGAGTTGACCCATGGTCGCAGTCCATGGTCATATCAACAAAGGAGCTTAGTATCGAGAGCTAAGGTCATCGACGCAAGAACTGAAAGCGCTAATGAGAGGGTCCAAAGGTATAACATCACAGGTACCAAGGAAGTAGAAAGGGCCTGGGTCAAGTCAAATCGGTTCCATTAGGGGCCCGATGAACCATTCGGTTCGAAAAATTGAACGATCCTAGACCGGGAGGTCGTGCCAGCCCAAAGGAGGGAAGGGGGTTGTCACCAAAAATTTATACCATTAATGTTTGGTTCTTATATTCTTTTCAATGAAATTCTAGTCGAGGTGAATCTACTGATGGTCGAGGTTGAGGTATATCAACAACATCGACAGAAAGTCAATGTCGAGGTGGATCGACCGTAGGTTGAAGTCGACATAGATCAACATCAAGTTGAAGGTCGAGGGAGTCGACTGGGTAAAGTAGAAGTCAAACATATCAATGGAAATTTAAATGAAAAGAGGTCAAAGTGTAGGAATGATACGAACGACTAGAGACCGAATGAAGGAAAATCGGTAGTTGACTGGTAAATTCGACTTGGAGTCGACTATAACAGAATCCTAGGATTTGTGGGATTTGTAGCCATTGATATGCATGGATCTGTAACCATTTTTGGGCACCATCTTTTAGGGTTTTTCCTATTGTAAATCCTTTAAAGAGGCGTGTTGTAAGGTTGGAAAGGCTATTGAGAAATATGTCATTGCATGTGTAAATCATAGATTGTCGATCATGCATATGTAAGTTGAATTGTCTACAGGGTTGTTATTTCGTGTGAAAGAGGGTATGATTTCTATTGTGTATTAGGTGTGGACCAAGTTTAGACATGTAGCATTTTATTTTGATTAAATAAGACAACAAGAGAGAAGAACGCTCAAAGAAATGTTGGTTTTCACGGTTAAGGGTTTCCAGGGTAAAATCTCAGTGTATTGTGTGATTGCTTGTGTCATTTTATTTCTTGATTAAAACTATGGTATCATATGGTATTCCCTAAAAATTGGTATCATAGTGGTGTAATTATTTGGCGAGTATATCATATCTTGATCTGCAAATGTTGAATTTGAGAACTAAACCCTAGGTACATTAAGAGTCATAAGTCATAAATTGTTTTAAATATCATGGTAAATAATGGCGAGCAGTTCCAGAATAGATATAGAAAGATTCAATGGCCATAATTTTGAGCTTTGGAAGCTTAAAATGGAATATCTTATTGTATATCAAGAACAATGGATAGCGGTCTATACAGGTACCCAGTCAACAAACATGTCGATGGAAGAATAGGAGAAATGCAAAAGAAGAGAAAGAAGTATGATTTGACTTTGTCTTGCAGATTCGGTGTTGTTGAATGTATTGGGTGAAGATTCAACCAAGAAACTGTGGGACAAGCTGGGAATATTATACCAATCAAAATCTATGGTAAATAAGTTGTTTCTCAAAAAGATGTTGTATATTCTGAGGATGAGTGATGGAAGTTCGGTGATTGATCATTTAAATGTGTTTAAAACCATGCTAAGCCAGTTATACTATGTGGATATAAATATCATTGATGAGGATAAGTGTATTAGCCTATTATTTTATTTTCCAGACTCTTGGGATAGCTTATTCGTGGCTATTGGGAGTAATACAACCAAAATAGCACTAGAGGATGTGGTTTCTTCTCTGATGTCAGAATAAATGAGAAGAAATAACATGGAAGGATCAACCAAAGATTCTCTTATAGTGATATTTCGACCGGTGGACAGAGATAAAGAATATTCTCTGATATAAATTCAAGTCAAAGGGTAGATCTAAATCTCTAGGTCAGTCGACGCGAAGATGCTAGAAATGTAGCAAAGATGGAAATTATAAAAAGGCCTGTAAGTCGAAGGCAAAAAAAGTCGGTGCTATATCCAACGAGAAGAAATCGACTGAGAGAAAGACAAACTTGGACAAGGGAGGTGATGTGTACCTAGCGTCAACCAATACAGAGTCGGATCAATATGTTTGGTTGATCAAATCAGGAGCATCCTATAATATGACACCACATAAATAATGGTTTTGTGAATATGAATGATATGATTTCGGTGATGTGTTCTTGGGGGACAACTCAACAAAAATAATTTTTTGCTGGGGAAGATTCTAACTGGCACTGCAGGATGGGAGGAAAAGAACCCTTGCAGGTGTGCTAAACATTTCAAGTTTGGAAATAAACCTGATATATGTTAGCAAGATGAGTGATGCAGATGTTCATACTCTGTTTCAAAAGGATTTGTGTAAGATGGCCAGAGGTGCGATGGTATTAATGAAGGGAGTTAATATTGGTACCATGTACAAGGTGTTAGGGAATGTCAACTCAATTGGATGCAACAACATCATTGCTCCTGAAATCAACTCAATTGCGACTTGACTTGACTCGATGTCAACACAAATCAACTCGACATGAGATAATTCGGTTCAAATTGAATCACCAAGACATGATGAAAGTGACCCAACTAGGCTATGGCACAAGAGGATGGGACACAATGGAGAAAAAGGACTTCGAGCTTTATAAATAAAAAGTATGGTCGAAGGTTTTGTTGAATGTGGTTTAGAAGTTGACTTTTTTGAACATTGCATATATGGGAAACAAAGTCGGGTGAGGTTCCCATCTGGAGCGACAAGGGAAAATGGGATTCTAGCATGGATGATTTTAAGGATGGAAATTTATTTTAAAATGTAGAAACCTTGGAGAATCTTACTAATCCTTCATATGCCAACTATAAAATGTTTGGCAATATTTTTGTAAAAATATTGAAATTTACAAGGATTTTATATAGTTTGTATAAAGTTTTGGCAATTTTTAAGGTAAAATAATTTTATCCTATAGAATTTGGGAGAATCATTTCTAGAATAGCGAATATTTGTTTGGGAAAAACCATAGAAAAATATCCCATGAGCAAAATTTATCCCCTAAAATCATCCCTGGATTCTAGAACTGGTGCATAGTGATGTGTTTGGCCCAGTTACAGTTCCTTCAATTCGTGTATCCATGTATTATTTATCCTTCATAGAAGATTTTCAAGGAAGACATGGATATATTTACTGAGGAATAAATCAGAGGTTTTCGAGATATTTAAGGAGTTTAAAGCTCTTGTGGAAAACTAGATAGAGAAGAGGATTAAAGTGTAGAGGAATGACAATGGTGGTGAATTATGTGGAAAGGAATTTCATCAGTTCTGTAAGTAGTGTGTCATAGCATGCCAAACTAACACACCATATACCCCACAACAAAATGGAGTTATCGATAGAATGAACAGAATGTTGATGGATAAGACAAGGAGCATGCTTAGTGGTGCTAGTCTCACACAAGAATTTTGGGCGGAGGCATTCGACACTAAAATATATCTGGTGAATATGTATCCTTTGTCATCCCTAGTCGACATGACTCCAATTGAGTTATGTTCAGGTAATAATCCTTTGGTGGCACATCTCAAATTGTTTGTTGTGATGCATTTGTGCATGTTCCCAAGGAAAATAGGAGAAAGATGGACAAGAAGGAAAGAAAATGTATTTTCATCGGATACAAAAGAAGGGATGCAAGGATATAAGATTTGGGATATTGAATCAAGGAGAATAGTGTACATTCGATATGTGGTATTCATATAATTCGAAGGTAAATCTGGGCCTGAGGAAGTTGTTCAGATCGTTAATAATCTTGATACGGTGCAGTTTGAACTGAGGAAAAAAGAAGATGATTCAGATGAGTCGATTGAATCTACGGAAGAGGTGGACAAATTGACTCTAGTGATAAGGATGTCAGAAAGAACAAGAAAAATACTTGAAAGGTATAGTCTATCTAACCTCCACTACGCATTCATGTTAATTGTTACCGAGGATGAGCACAAGTCTGTCAATGAGGAAGTTGACTTGATAGAGGGTAAAATATGGAAGGATGCCATGGTTGAATATATGGAATCCTTTTACAATAATGATACATGGGATTTAGTCAAGTTACCTAGTGGAATAAATCTCTTCATTAGCAAGTGGGTGTTCAATAAGAAGATGAATGTCGCAGGACAAGTCGAGAAGTTCAAAGCTTGACTGGTAGTGAAAGGATATTCCCAAGTAGAGGGAGTTGACTTCGGTGATATATTTTACCCTATTGCAAAACTAACTTCCATTAGAGTACTAATGTATCTAGCTATAACATTTGATCTGGAGATAGAATATATCGATGTAAATACAACGTTCCTACATGGGGAAATGGAAGAATAAATATACATGAAACATCCTAAATTATTTGTAGTAAAGGGAAAGAAGATTTGGTGTGAAAACTCAAAAGATCCCATTATGGTCTAAATAAATCGCCAAGGATGTGGTACCAGAAGTTTGACACATAGATCCGTAGTTTGGGATTTGTGAGAAGCAAAGTTGATCACTACATATATTCCAAGGAAGAAGGTGGGAGTTTCATATATGTATCTTTGTATGTTGATGATATGTTGTTGATTGGAAACAACATGTAAGCAATAAAGAAGGTGAAGAAGAATGTATCCCCCAAGTTCGACATGAAGGATATCGGTGTAGCTAACTTCATTCTAGGAATGGAGATTAAGAGAGATCAAGCCGCTAGGAATCTATGGTTGAATTAGATGAAGTATATTGAAACAGTTCTAAAACCATCATTGCAAACCAATAAAGGTGTCGATTCTTGTGGGAGAAAGGCTTATTGTTGAATGGTTTCCAAAGACATGGGAAGAAATAGACACTAGTACATATGACCAAATATGCGACGATTTTTCATTGATATTTCCACACTTATCCATCACAATTTCCACGACATCCGAGATTTTTTTTCACCAGAATAATTTTGTCATTATATCCATGATCTAGGTGTGCGTGGAAACATCAAAACAATAAGTGCTCCACGTGTCACCACCTTCAATATCGGTTAACCCTATGCATCGTTGCAATTACGACGAAATTACGTCGTAATAACAACGAAGAAATGTGG
>ML787962.1:27514-46222 GCA_009831015.1 Picea engelmannii | reverse complement strand
AGGGAATATAGCAATCAATTACTATCATTTCACTGATCAGGGTTGAGTTTCAAGAGAAATTCCATATCTTTATCAATGAAAAGAGAGAGAGATTATAGCTACAATTGAAGGCAAAAGGGTATGTGGATTAAATAAACCTAGAATATTATGGAATCCACATACCCTTTTCCATAGAATATACTAACTAGATCAAAAAACCAAAGACATGAAATATGGTACTACACATATTATAATATATTTTCAAGAAAAAAACAAGCTAAATGCAAATTAGACATTTGAAAAAAAAATTACAAGTTAAATGAGTACATCAATAAAAAAATAACATATTAACCTTGAAAGTTCAAAATATGAGCTATGTAGATCGAGAATTGGATTTGTTCAAACGGTGGGTGACGGGAAAAATAAACAACTCAAACAAAATCCAAGAATAGTGTCGCAACTATAGAAATTGTGTCGTAAAGTCTCTTAAAGTCATGTATATATAGATAAAATAGTCAACTAGCCATTAACACTGACCAATGACACAGGAAAAAATTTCATCGCTATTGCCACGAAAGTTTGTCGCTATAGCGATGAAAATCCAGACTATGTTAATTTAAGATTTTCGTGGATATTGCAATGAACTTTCGTGGCAATATCGATGAAAATCCCTCCCTATTTAAAAAAAATGATGAAACTAGTGGAAGCGTGGAAAATTTTCGTGGAATAATTTGCCCATATGTAGTAGTGATAGGACATGGCACATGTTCCCTATGCAAGTGTGGTTGGTAGTATTGTGTATGTGTTAGTATAGACTTGACCAGACAATGCCCATGCAGTGGGAGTGTTGAGTAGGTGCATGTAGATACCTAGAAAGGAGCATTGGAAAGTTGTCAAGAGAGTATTCAAGTATTTTTGTGGAATGAAGGACTATGTTATATGCTACAAAGAAAAACCTGGCGGTGGCAGTGGTAAATTAGATGTACATGGCTTTGTCGACGCCGACTGGGCTGGAGATTTGGATCAACGAAGGTCAACCAATGGATATATCTTCAATATGTTCAGTGGAGAAATAATTTGGATGAGTAAGTGACAGGAGGTTGTAGCCTTATCAACAATAGAATTTTAATACATGGCAGTCGCTCATGGAAGAAAATAAGTGGTATGGATTAAAAGGTTGTGTTCAAGAATCAGGTTTGAGCAGAGAGATATGAAGTTAATTTGTGACAGTCAAAGAGAAATATTTCTAGAAAATAACCTTTCTTATCATTCAAATACTAAGAACATTGATGTACAATACCATTTCGTAAGAGACACGGTGGAAAGTAGAAATGTGCTTCTGGAGAAAGTAGACATGTTGGAAAACATAACAGACTCGTTGACCAAGTCTATGAGTGATGTGAAGTTCTCTTGGTGCAGATAGGTAATGGGAATTGTTTCCCTGGGTCTCTGAATGGAAGTTTAAGAATATCCTATTTCAAAAAAGAAGACAACAAGTGGGATAATTTTGGGTTGTTATATTATTTGTAGTGAAAGTATATTCGAGGTGAATCGAATGACGGACGAATTCGAGGTAGATTGGCAGCATCGACAACAAGTCAAAGTCGAGGTGGATCGAATGTAGGTCGAAGTCGAGGTAGATCGACAAAAAGTCAAAGGTCGAGGGATTTGACCAAGTAAAGTCTAATTCAAAGATATCAACGACAAGTCAACCAACAAGAGGTCAAAGTGTGGGAATGAGATGACCAACTAGATAGCGAATGAAGGTTGACTGGTAAACCTGACTTAGCGTCGACTATAACATAATCCTAGGATTTGAGGAATTCATAGAAAATGATATGCATGGATCTATAACCATTTTTTGGAACCAACCTATAGGGGTTTTCATGTTGTAAAGCCTATAAAGAGGCTTGTTGCAAGGTTGTAAATGCTAATGAAAAATATATTATTGCATGTGTAAATCATAGGTTGTTGGGCATGCATATGTAAGATGAATTGGCTACAGGGTTATTATTTCTTGTGGAAGAGGGTATGATTTCGATTGTGTCTTAGGTGTGGACCAAGGTTAGAACTGTAACCTTTTATTCTGATTGAATAAGACAACAAAAGAGAATAACCCTCAAAGGAATGTTGGTTTTTCCGGTTAAGGGTTTACAGGGTAAAATATCAATGTATTGTGTGATTGCTTGTGGAATTTTCTTTCTTGATTAAATTATTCTTCTCTTCCATTAGGATTAGTGTGGAAGTGACCTGCATTTCTTGAAACTTAAGGAGACAAAAACATAAGGCCTCTATTTTCCTATACGTACCCACCATTCCATTGTTGATGAAGGTGGCTTTTTTATTTCTTGTCTACCCTTGTTTCACATCTACAGGAGTAGTTATCTCTCTCTTGATGTTCTTTGATGAGGTATTACTTTCCATCCTTGATCAAGCGATACTTGTTTTCTCTTTTTTAGAAGGAAGTGTTGGAATTTGGTTCAATACTGAGAGGGGGAGGGTGAATCAATATTACTTCTTTTTCACAAATTAAATTAATTCTTTAATTATTAATTTGTGAACCATAGAATTTATCAATAAGAATGTACATAAAAATGAAATTAAATGTAACAATCATAAAAAAATTATTTATGTTACAAATTTTAGTTTGCAACAGACACAAATCTCTCTTATTTTGAGCACCAACTCAAGGAGACACCAATCTCCTATTTTCCAAGCACCAACTCCCTGTAGATAAGGCATCAACCTATAAAGGACTCCAATCCTTTGTTTTTCAAGCACCAACTCCCTCTAGATCAGGCTTCAACCTGTAAAGGACTCCAATCCTCTATTTTTCAAGAACCAACTTGAGGAGGATACAACTCCATGTTTTAGGCTTCAACCTATAGAGGACTCCAATCCTCCCTTTCTCCTCCCTTCCACCCTCACTTCATTTGAATGTTCCAGGATCTTATTTGGACTTTGTCTGTGTTTTATATCTTCTTAATTAGACCATAGATACACCTTCCTTTCACTATACCTTTTTGTTTATATAGTCTTCCAACATTTATGAGATTAAATCATTGTGTCCTTTTAATGAACCATTTCACTTTTTCATTTATTCAACAATAATGTTGATATTTTTTTATTGAATTTTTGGTTTAACTTAGAAAACATCAAATCCCTTGTAAGTTATTCAACATTTATCGCTTCACTTTCCAAAAACCTTATAGTTGCAATGGAATGCACGGGAGATAACTTCAAACTAATCTAAGTTCCTATGCTATCATTTAAAACTTCCTTATCTTCCATTGTCCTATGATTTCCCAGATATATTGTTCATCATCTTTATGTTCAATCGTCACAATTTATTTAATCAAATATGCAGAGTAGTACCCATCATGAATTTTTCTATCATGCTAACAATTACACCAATTGAAGGAACATCAAACATTCTTTTGGTGCTAGATATGGAAATGGTTCCTAGTTTTTCACGAGGTCAAACTTGTTTATGCCAATATCATTGTTCATTATATTCTCTCTAGTTGACAATAGACAAATAATATACATGCATGTTTGAATTATATTTTTTGTGTCTAAGTATATTTTAACTCTAGTCAATACTCAACACAATGCGAAATAACGATTCTCGTCTGATCTTGATCAATGGTGGACTCAAAATAATATAAAATGGTTTTGATAAAAGATTCAGGTACATGTTTGTGTTGACTCTAGTCAACTATCAACCAAGCCCAAAATTGTTTTGGATTGTCTGATCCAATCGACAGTGGACTCAAAAATTACAAAGGCGGATTTGAATTATAACTTTGGGTCCTGGCTTGGAAATTATACATCATTCTATCTTGAATATGAAAAGTATTAGGATCATTTGATCATGCTTCTTTTGTTGTCTAATTTGACCAGTGTTATAGACTCTACGAGTGTTGTCCCCAATTCTATTGGGATCATAAGTTGAAATATTAATTTGAGTTTTCTGTTATGATTGGATTTTCAATGAAGATCCTAGACACAGTTTGAGATATGTCCTGGAGGGAAAATATTAATCATGTCACATATTTCAAAGTATTAAAAAATGTGGTTGTTTTTAACACAATATCACTAACACATGCATTCACTGTATGTGCCAAAGTTGTATTCATGGTTTTAGTATATGGTAAATACATAGGCATAACACTAGACAAAATTCCACTATAGTTTTAATGATATCTTCAAGAATGAACAATATAATTTTTGATGGAATATTGATATGAATACATGGACATTAATCAATCTCTCAATATGAATTTAACAAAAGTTTTTGTATTAAATGACAATACCATATTATCCCTCTTTTGACATTCATTCCAACTCCATAACATTGTGTCCAATATTGAGCATATTGACCTCCTTTCACATCAAATGCCAACACCATGTCCAATAGTTAGAATCCATATCCCATAAGTAGGGGCTACCCAACATCACTTTGCAGGAATCCAATGGTGCAACCTCACATTCTACCTCATCAACATTGTTAGCACTAATGCAAAACTTGATTTTACATCTTCAATTGATTCCCATAACAACTTTCCCTTGCAACCATACTAGTGAACTTGGTTGAACTAGATTGTAGGTTTCTAGACCAAGCTCATCAAGTAATATTTCAAAAACCAAATTACATTGAGAACCACTATCAAACAAGGCATTTACCTTCTGGTTCTTCACTTGAAATTTTATTCGGAATAGTGCATGTTTATCTCCACTTGCCTTTGGATGATGCAATGTGGTGAAAACTATGGTTTCATCTAGATCAGAGGTGCTTTCTATTGATTATTCTTTTGTCTCGGTAGCTACCTTTACTTTCACATTAAAATTTAGCCACTTTGGACGCAATTATGGATGAAAATTCCAGCACTTCTCTTCTATGTGTCCATCTACATCACAATGTTTTCAATGCCTATCAGGATCCCTCCTTGTAAATGTGTTGAACCTGCACATAACAGATCTTTCTAGCAAATGACATACACAGTTTGCAGAGAAAATATGAGAAAAGAGAAACAGAAGAGAAAGAATGGAAGAATTCTCATAAACCAAATGAATGAATGATAATTTACACAAAATATACTCTGTATAAATCAAGTAATGTGCACTGGAAGAGAATCCATTGTGCCATAGTGGTGGTATAGAGTGATCTGGACACACACCAGGAGTTATAGGAGTAAACTGCCACCTAGTCTAGTCTCTCAAGTAGTTACGAAAAGTGAGGAGGAGATCAGGGAATCATGATTAATGCACTAATCTGGTGATAATCCTAAGGAAAATGGGCATTAGTTGGTGATGATCCCAATGTTGCATGGTGATGATACCAATGTGGCATCTAGAATCCACTCAACTGATCAAACTGAAGTGTGAACTGAAGAGAATATTATCCTAGAGGAATATTCTCCCTAAACTATAGGAGACTAAATAATTACTAATAAACATAGTGAAATCCTTAGGAAAAATAAATATTAGATGTATGTGAAGTATCTCCAACACCCCCCTTGAACATCACTATGGTGAAAATAAAGAATGGGTCCTGGAAACGAGGCCATGTTAGGTACCCAAATACAAAATATACACTAAAATAAAAGAGGAAAGAAGGAAAACCTCATGGGAACCCCCCCCCCCTCTCAAAGTACAATGTATGTAAAAATAAGAACCGATAGTTGTTAGGAACCTATGTCCTTCACTCCAAGATGACTGTGCAGAGAGAGGAACTTCTTCTCAGTGAAGGTCTTGGTGAAGATGTTTACAGTCTATTCTACTAAAGGAAGGAACTACAAGTCAATGATCCACTCGTGTACTAAGTCTCGGATGTAGTGCATGTGGATATCGATGTTCTTTGTCCACTGCCTCTGAACTGGATCTCTATAGAACTTCAGAGTGCTCTAGTTGTCACACCAAATCATGATCGGTCGATGAAACTGAATGCCTAACTCAGTGAGAAAATATTATAGCCACATATCCTAAATGGTTATGTTAACGATCCTTTTGTACTCTTCCTTGGCTGAAGATAGAGAAATAACATCCTACTTGTTGCTCGACCAACAGATAGGCCTGAAACCAATACTAAGTGAGTAACCAAATGTGGGCT
Source organism: Picea engelmannii (assembly GCA_009831015.1). Taxonomy (NCBI): domain Eukaryota; kingdom Viridiplantae; phylum Streptophyta; class Pinopsida; order Pinales; family Pinaceae; genus Picea; species Picea engelmannii. Next base: position 40,131 of record ML787962.1, on the reverse strand, counting down.
TACAATCAATGTTATCTCCATCCTAGTCAAAATTAGTGAAGTCGATGAGTTCCAATGTATATTTTTCTTCATAGTGAATCTGAAAGGTCATAGTGCTCTGTATGTATCAAAGGATACACTTTGTAGCCTTCCAATATAGCTCATGCATCTCCTGCATGAACCTGGAGACTGCTCCAACTGGATAGTATAGGTCTAGTCTGGAGTGTGTGAGATAAAAAAATCTCATCACTATATTTCTATAAAGTGTGTTGTCAACCAATTGAGTGTCCCCGTTGTTAGCACCAGAAGTCACCTCTAGATTGCGTCGAAGGTAATCCCAATACCCATCAGAGTTTTATGTCACATATTGGTTATAAAGTGGGGTCTTAGTTTAAATTCAGTCAGTAGGTTGTATTAAATGTGAGTAGGAGGAAGAATTTGATGAGAAAAATGTAGAGGTCTGTCGCAGACATCAGGTCTTCCAGCAACCCGAGAGGAAAAACTTAAACACAAGATATTCTTGAATTCAAATCTCAAAGAAATTAAAAGGAATTATAACAACACTATAATCGAACATTCATCATAATATAGTCACAATAATTCACGTGAATTAGTCAATCATGAACTCTTTCAATACCAAATAAAGCTAATTGTCATTAAACAAGAAGTCTCATATTACAACGCATAACCAAAGAACCAGAAGCTTCATTTAAAAATTTACAATACGGGAGATTTTCTCTACCATCGACCCTAACAAAATATCAAAACTGAGTATTTTTACTTAGAACAACCTGCCACCACCACCAGGAGTGTGACCTGGCTACTACATTCAAATATTTGTGTATGCACCTTCTTCTGTCAGTCTGCACTTGCATTCTTCTATCAGATGCCATCTGAGATCAGTATGGGATTTGCAGGAGAATCCGGTGATAGAGGAACTTTCGACTGACAGTCTACCCACACAACCATTTTTCCATGCTTTCCATTTATGGGGTGAGATGAGGTTTCGACAACCTCCCCCATTTCCATTAACTAGCTACATCGAGATTGGGATGGAGCCTGAAACCCATTAATTATCCAGGAGATGTTCATGACTCATCCAAGTCAAGCCCAGCGCTTCAAAACCACGCAGATCTTCTGATGAGACCAAAATGAGTGCTTTCGGCCCTTGGTGCAACTCCTATCCATCGCTCCACGCGACCTCGGGCCATGACCTTACGCATTCCCCATATGAAATTTTGGGATTTTACCTGTCGGGAGTCTTCACTCCCTTTGATTTCAAATATCGTAATGTTCGATCCCGTGAAATGACCCATATAGATCGATGGTTGGATCTTCCTTGAACTTGACGACCATGATCATTTCCTTGAAGAATCTCAACCGCCCATTGCTCAGTAGGTTCTTTCCCTTTATTTATAGCCATGCTTCCATATGACCACAGGTTATGATCGTGGATCCAACTCTTAGGCATGTCGTGATTTCATATTTCACGAACTCACGTTTTGCTCCATGCTTAAATCTCTGAGTCACAAAATCGTAATCTCTTGGATTAGGTGACATGTGTCTCCTATGATCGGATGACCCAGATGAATATCATTATTTTAGGACCTTGGGCCATTGGCATTACGAGACCTCGTCCATCGGCATTTCTCACTTGATCTTTTTAGAAAATACTTTCTCCATTCTGCGAGTCGGCGAAATGTTAATCTTGCACCACAGGTCCTTCCCAGGATCAACGGCTAGGATTGGCCTCATGATTTCAAAACTCTTTCTGACGCTATACTTCCTATAACTCTATGATCTAGATCGCCCAATGGTCATCAATCTGAGCTGCCTGGTGGATATCCATCGTTGAAAGTTGATCTTGCTCTCTTGCTTGATTTGATTCCATATCAGATCGCTCTAAGTTTTGTGCTTATGCTTATGGCTATGGCTTCTATGAAAAATTACCTGGACGACTGAATGAGGGCTCAGGAAAACAAAATGATCACTGACAGAGGTAAAGAGAGAAGTGATTGATCTTAGAGAAAACAGGTTGATTAAACAAACTAATGCAGACAGAAGAAAAACTACAAGTTGAGAGGAAAAACTTACAATCAGGTCTGCAAAAGGAGGAGAGACAAGCAAAATACATAAGTAGAAAACACAAACCCCTAAGGCTTTGAAAAATTTATGTGATAACATTTGGCTCCATAGGGGATGGCATGCTCCCTATGAGCTTCCAAGAACATGCAACTCCAGTGCCTTTGCTTTGGGTTATGGAGTCTCCTATTAAAAACAAAACAAACAAACATAAAATAGGAAAAATATTTACAATGGTGGGATGTCGATCGTGGCTTTAAACAAAAAAAAAAATTAGGAAGTGCCCATTTATAGGGCCCCCAAAAACTTCTTCACCCTCCAAATTCTGTAACTTGTAAGTATTATTTGAAAGTGTCTCAGAAATTTTGAAGGGTCCAATCCAAAGGGCTTCAAATTTACCATGCTTGCCCTTGTCCTGTCTAGGTGCATCCCATTTGAGTACTAGATCTCCCAGCTAGAAATCCTCTCCTCTGTTATTCTTTTCAAATGACTGCTTGATCTTCTGTTGATGGTCATGTTCCCTATCTAGTAGATTTTCTTTGGTTTCCTACACTTCTATCAGTTGTAATATTCCCCTGACCATGTCATCAGGTTCTCCCAGGTAGTCTTGGAAGAAGTTTTCCACCTATAAGGTGAGATGAGAAGGAAATATGGCCTCAAATCCATACACAAGATGAAAAGGAGAGACGCCAAGAGAACTCTTTGTTGTCACTCTATCAGCCCACAAAGAAAACTTGAGCTTTGAATCCCATGCCTTCTTGTTGTCTTATAGAAATATTTTGATCATTTTTATGAGGCTCTTGTTAGAGGACTCTGCCAGTCCATTTTCTTGGGGGTAGTAAGGAGTTGATTGAATCAATGAAATTACAAACTTCTCACAAAACTGGATTAATGGCTCAGCCTTGAAGGATGCAGCATTATCAGTGATGATCATTTTCAGACAACCAAACCTTGCTATAATATCTTCAAGAAAACCAATGATTACTTTGTGAGAAGCACTCTTTGCGGGGATAGATTCTATCCATTTGGTGAATTAATTGGTTGTAGTCAAGATCAATCTATGATGACCACTTGAAGGAGGATGAATTTCCCCAATAAATTCTAGGCCCAACTGTTGAAAAGGTCCCAAAGCTACCACATGATTCAATGGAAAAGACTTCAGTTGTTTCTTTCCAGAGAATTGTTGACACTTAATGCAAGACCTGATATTTGCACAAACATCAGTGAACAGAGTAGGCCAGAAGCGTCCTTCCCTGATAATTTTATAGGCAGTGATTCTTCAGAAGTGATGTCCCCCACATAGGCTGTCGTGAAAATCAAACATAATATTTTGGGCCTCTTGTGGGTTTAAACATCTCAAAATCACTCCTAGAGGATATTTCCAATACAAAACCTGGTCGATAAGGCAATATATAATTTCTTTGACCTTTAAATCTCTTCCCTTGTTTTTCCCCATCCCATCTGGAGGTCACAACATTTGCAGAAAATATATAATATATTTGTATCAAGTGCATTCTTCCAATGGGGGGTTGTTTTGAGGGCCTTTATCATACACTTTAGCCTGTTGATTTTTTGAGCAAGTATTGATGAAGTTGACCTCCAAATATTTACAATTAGATTTAGGCAACAACTTGGCTAAACCTTGGCCTTTAAATAGTTTGGTGGGTTTTATTTTCAGATCAAATTCAAGGATTCTGGCAATCCACTTCCTCCTCCTCCCATCTATGTCAGGTTGGATGAGGATGTCCTTCATAGCAGTTGAAGGAACATATGCAATGATCTTTGAATGCAGAACATAGACTCTAAAATATTTAAGGGATTTCACCAAGGCATAGGCTTGTTTTTCCATGATGTCATATCTGACTTCTACGTCTCTTAGTGCTCTGCTAAAAAAACAAATAGGTTGCTCCAACCCTGCATCATTCTTTTTTAGTAAAACAACATCCACTGAATCAAATGAAGCAAACGAAAAAATAAAAAAATCCTTGGAATAATCATGATTGATTAGCATAGGTGCTTCAGTCAGTGCCTTCTTGATTTGGTTGAAGGATCCTCTAGACTCAGGAGTCCATTTTACTTTGTTCCCCTTCCTGAGAATGGTTGTGATATGCTTCACCAATTTAGCAAAATTTGAAACAAACCTTCTCAGAAAATTTATTTTTCCCAGGAAGGACTGAACTTATTTCTTGGATCTGGGAAGTGATAGGGCTTGAATATCTTCTACCCTGCTTGAATCAAACCTGACCCCCTCAGCTGATACAATGTGTCCTAACAATTTTCCTTCCTGTATGGAAAATAAATACTTCTTTGGATTTAGAGAGAGACCAAACCTTATGCATTTCGAGAAGACCTTTATCAGATGTTGAAAATGTTCTTTATTAGATTTGGAGAAGACTGTTATGTCATCCAGATAGATGACCACAAATTTATCTCTTTCTCTAATGAAGGTTATGTCCATGGATCGTTGGAATGTTGCTCGTGCGTTATCAATCCAAAGGGAATTTTGGCATACATGAATGTGCCTCAAGGAGTGGTGAAGTTTTTCTTTTATCTGTCTTCAGGCAGGACAGAGATCTAATTGTAGGCAGAAAATATGTCAATCATGGAGATGTTGGATGCACTTGTCACCCTCTGCAATATGTGTTCCATCTTTGGCAAAGGATAATTGTCCTTCTTAGAACTTCTGTTCAGATTCCTGAAATCAACAAAGAGTATGATTTCTCCATTCTTTTTCCTTACTGGAACCAAGTTGGAGACCCATTAAAGATATCTCAAAGTGACAATGCTTTGGGAATCCAGTAGCCTCTTTACCTCCCTTTCCATAATAGGCAGTAGCATAGGATTTATTTGTCTGAATTTATGCCTAAATGGTTTGGCCTCCTCTTTCAATAGGATCTTATGCTCAATGACAGTTGTGTCGTATGTTCTAAGGTATTCATAGGTCCAGGCGAACACATAAGAAAATTCTTTTAATAGCTCAACATACTCGGCTCTTTTCTCCCTTGACAAGCTTCTTGACAACTTGACAAATTTTGGATCCTCCTCTGTACCAAAATTGCACTCAGCTACACCAACATCCTTAGTTAGGCCTTTAAACTTTACTGCCACATCATTCCCATTGAACAATATTTCTAAAGGAACTAGTCCTTTTGGAATGTGGTTGTTAGGCAGTTGAACAATATGGTGATTAGAAATTTTATTTACAAATACATCAGCGTGAGGGTCACCTTCAGAATCATGATCCTAATCAATGTGTAATGCAAATAATTCATCAACAGACTTAAGAAATGTTTTGATCTCAATATCATCCTTGAACACCTTCCAATGCTTGATATTTTCAGGTACAAAGGGCCTATATCTTACCTCAACATCATATCTGATCTTAGGTGGCAGTGAGATTTTGAAATGGCTCACTGAGACAACCAAAGAATCAACCATAGTATTATGCTCTCTTGGAATAAATGAAATGTTGAAAGCTAAGAAGAAATTGTCAATTAGGTCCCACACCTCATTTATGTAAGTCTTAAGCCTAGGGTGCTTAGCTTGATAAAAAAAATTGACCTGATGAACAACTAGTTCAACATCTCCAAATACTATTATCTCTTCAATCCCCATGTCTTTCATAGCCCTTAAACCCAAAACAAGAGCCTCATACTCCGACACATTGTTGGTAGCTTCAAATTCTAGTTTATAGGAGAAAGGTATAGCCTCTTGACAATGTGACACAAAAAACACTCTAGCGCCATCCCCTTCCTTAGAAGAGGCTCCGTCGAAGAACATCTTCCACATAGAAGTAGTTGGGGGAGGTATTTCATGAAAAGAAGTGCGTTTCTTTATGATTTCAAGAGGAGCTTCGGAAGCATCTGTGAGATGCAATATGTTGGATCCCAAATCAGTGCTTAAATCAAAAGTAGGATGGTTTATGGGTTTTGCTTCATCATTGATGATGTACCCGAGTTGCTCTTCCCTGTAAAGTCTCCTTTGTTCACCCCCGAACACAGTAATGGTGGCGTATGAAAGGTCCATATACAATTTTCCCCAAAGTCTCTTTATCCAAGATCTAGATAGGAACATTCTAAACTTAGGGGGGACATCAGCCACTATGATATCCATGACTACGCTCTTCATTGGCAGCTGGAATAGGAACATGCCTAGGTCTTTGATAACCCCAAGGCACTTCACCTTCTTGGAATTGAAAGAATACAGGTCATGGTAGGTTTTTGTAACTTCCAACCCGAGTTCTTCCATGACAATCTTAGGCATAAGATTGTCGGATGCTCCTGAATCCATTAAGTAGTTATGGAGCACCTTATCATGGATGTTCAATGAAGTGTAGAAGGGAGGGGAGGAATCATCTCTATCTTCTACCAACGTTCCTAATATGACAGCTGGATTTTCGTCTTGCAAATTGACTGAGTCTGTGGGATGAATTGTGGGTTCAAGCATTAGCATCTTAGAGAGGCTTATTTTGAAATCTTCATGCTTGACTAGCTCTGAAAGGGGTACAGGGATCCTAATATTCTAAACCTCATGCTCAATATTAAAATGGGATGTAGGATTTAGGATGTCTTTCACTTTTGGGACAAGAGTTATGGCCACTTGAGAGGGGGTTCGAACTTTCTTACCTCCGTTGTTGTCTGCTACATCTTCAGCAGGCTTCTCTGCTCTGGTGGGCTGATCAGGAACATCAGGATTTCCTTATTTCTTCTTAGACCCGAGGTTATACCTGTTTTGGTTATTGTCGGCCTTTTCCCCTTTTCTCATCTTGTTTAGCTAATTGTTCATCAGATATTCCTCATATGCATACTAAATTAAGTGATGAAAAGAGGAGGTGTCTCCAAGACAGTGGATTTTGGGATCAAGGTCTTCATCCCCTTCTTCTTCATCAGCAACAAGATTATTTTGGACTGGATTTTTTTATCATCTCTATCTCTGCTCCTCTGGTCTCTTTGCATAATATGAGGAGTATTGTTAGGCTTCCTATAGTTACCTCTTCTATTATCATTTTGGGGATTTTTGTAGTTCTTATTTCCTTCCAATTCGATCTTTTCCATTCTAGCAGAAAGAGATTTTAGTAGCTTGGTCATTTCATCCATTTGAGGGGGGGGCGATAGAGAAACTCGAAGTTGGAGTTTTAGACCTACCCTTTCCTCTGTCTCTATTATATTTACCCCTAAGTTTGTCAGCTACCAATATATTGGATTCTACTTCAAGGGTCGCATCTTGCATATGAGCCAAAGAGGTAGCTCTTCTTTCTCTCAAAAGTGGGAAAAATTTAGTGTTGAAATCATTAGCATAAGTCATTTTGGAAGATATTTATGTAGGTTTAACTTTAGCGGGAAACTTTTTATACATCTTATTAAATCTCTTCGAGAACTCTGAAACAGATTCCCCCTTTTCTCTTTTAGGATCCCCAAATTCTGTAATATAATAGAGATCTTTTTTATTTCCCCAATGTCTTAATAAGGAATCATCCAGAGGAGCAATCCCATCAATAGATCCGAAAGGCAAGTCCTTAAACCAATCCCTGGAATCACCATCAAGGCTCTGTAAAAAAACTCTCATCCACACATCTTCATTTTCGATGGCATGAATCTCTGAATATCTATAAAAGGATGAAATATTCTCTTCTGCAGTCACATCTCCCTCCCTGTGAATTGGGGCATGTACTTAAGGTAATCTGTGGATGGGAGAGAATTCAAAGGCTGAGGTAAAACTAGAGCGGTGTATCTAGAAGCTAGTATTTCATCCATCTTGTTCCTAGGAGGATTAGCACCTGCCATTTGGACGTGAACTGGAGGAGAAACAGGAGGAGGTGGAGTTCGGACAGGTGATACCGGGGCTATGCTTCTGGGAGAAAAAGGAAACAGCTCAGGATTTGGATAAAAAGTCGCAAGGCTTGAGGGAACAGAGGTTTCCCTCTTTGTTAAAACAACGACTGTAATAGGAGGAGTAATGAAACTAGGAGAGGGGAAATCAACAGGAAAACTCCCAAAATTAAAACTTCTAGAAGCTCCAACAGATAGTGTAAAAGGAAGATGAGAGACAACTACCGGAGTTTCTATAGGAGAATAGTGAAAACCATCATAAATACTTGGTTTAGAAGCAAAATTTCCTTCCTAAAAGGTTGGCCATCTTTTGATAATTTTCTCTGGGTCAGATTCAGGTGTTTCTAAAGGTAGTTGTGGAGTATACCTCCTGTGTCTTCCTCTGGAAGCCACAGATGAAACAGTGGAGTCATAACAGTCGAGTCGCCAGGTGCATAGTTGCAATATTCAATGTACTAAGTTCTGATGCACCTTCAGAATCAATAGGCTTTATTGTTCAATCCTAGGGAAAATCTTCAATTCATCCTTGACAATGGTGCCATAAATTTTAGCATCAGAAGTCACCCCCGGATTTCGTCGAAGTTAAGCGCAGTACCCATCAGAGTTTTATGTCACAGATTGGTTATAAAAGTTCAAATGGGCACAGTCTTAAGAAATATCGTCTTAACTCAGAAATATGGGCTAGTATGCACAAGAAGGTGGGTTCTTAGTTTAACTTCAGTCAGTAGGTTGTAGTAAAGGTGAGTAGGAGGAAGAATTTGGTGAGAAAAATGTAGAGGTATGTCACAAACATCAGGTCTTCCAGCAACCCAGGAGGAAAAACTTAAACACAATATCTTCTTGAATTCAAATCTCAAAGAAACTGAAAGGAATTATAATAGTACTATAATCAAACATTCATCATAATATAGTTACAATAATTCACATGAATCTGTTAATCATGAACTCTTTCAATACTAGAGGGAAACAAGAGGGAGCAAGAAAGTTGATTGTCATTAAACAAGAAGTCTCAGATTACAACGCATAATCAGAGAACCATAAGCTGCATTTAAAACTTTACAATATGGGATATTTTCTCTACCATCGACCCTAACAAAATATCAAAACTGAGTATTTATACTCAGAACAACCTGCCACCACTAGGAGTGTGACCTGGCTACTACATTCAAATCTTTATGTATGCACCATCTTCTGTCAGCCTGCACTTGCATTATTATGTCAGTATGCACTTACATTCTTCTATCAGATGTGATCTGAGATTAGTATGGGATTTGCATGAGAATCCAGTGACAAAGGAAATTTCGGCTAATAATCTTCCCACACGGCCTTTTTTCCATGCTTTCCATTTATGGGGTGAGACAAGGTTTCAACAACCTCCCCCATTTCTATTAACTACCTGCATCGAGATCGAGATGGAGCCTAACACCCATGAATGCTCTAGGATATGTTCACGACTCCTCCAAGTCAAGGTTAGGGCTTCGAAACCACACAAATCTTATGATGAGACCAAAACAAGTTCTTTCAGCCCTTGGCACAGCTCCTATCGATCGCTCCACGTGACCTCGGGCCATGACCTTACGCATTCCCCATATGAAATTTATGGATTTCACCTATCGAGAGTCTTCACTCCCCTTGATTTCAAATATCCTGATGTTCGATCCCTCGAAATTACCCATATAGATCAACGGTCAGATCTTCCTTGAACTTTACGGCCAAGATCATTTCCTTGAACAATCTCAACTGTCCACTGCTCAATAGGAGCTTTCCCTTTATTTATATTCCTTCTTCCATATGATCGCAGGTTGTGATCGTGGCCCCAACTCTCAGGCCCATCATGATTTCATGTTTCGTGAACTCGCATTGTGATCCATGCTCAAACCTTCAAGTCGTGAAATCGCTATCTCTTGGATCAGGTGCCACGTGTCTCCTTGAATCGGACGGCCTAGATGAATATCAACATTTTGGGACCTTGGGCCATCGGCATTTCGGGACCTCGTCCATTGGCATTTCTCACTTGATATTTTACATAACGACTTTCTCCATTCTGCGAGTCAGAGAAATGTTAATATTGCACCACACGTCCTTCCCAGGATCAACGAATAGAATTGGCCTCGTGATTTCAGAACTCTGTCTGACGCTATACTTCGTGTAACTCTATGATCCCAATTGTCTGATGGTCATCGATTAGATATTCTTGGTGGATCTTTGTTGTTGAAAGTTGATCTTGCTCGCTTGCTTTATTTGAGTCCATATCAAACCGCTCTAAGTGTTATTCTTGTGCTTACGGCTACGAATTCTGTGAAAAATTACCTAGACGACTGATTGAGGGCTCAGGAAAACAGAATGATCGGTGATAGAGTTAAAGAGAGAAGTGATCGATCTTAGAGAAAATAGGTCGATTAAATGGACGAATGTAGATAGAAGAAAAAATACAAGCCACGAGGAAAAACTTACAATCGGGTCTGCAAAAGGAGGACAGAGAGGCAAAATACAGAATTAGGTAGAAAACACAAACCCCTAAGGCTTTGACAAGTTTATGTGATAACACCCAACATACTCAATTCTGACTCCTGATAGGAATGGAGTCGAGGTAGACTTGCATTCTTTCATGTGAAATCTATCAAGGAGATCTCGTGCATACTTGTCCCGAGATAGTTTGATGCCTAATGCATCCTGACTAATCTCAAGTCCAAGGAAGAAATGTAGTAGACCCATTTCCTTCATCAAGAACCTGTGATGTAGAATCCTCTTGACTATAGAAATCGTTGAAGTCGAGAAACCTATGATCAATAAATCATCAACATATAGAACTAGGAGTATAAATGAATCAGTCGTCCTGAGCATGTAAACATTCAGTTCTAACCTATAATGTACAAATTTCTATGACAGCCGGTAGAAGTCCATCTTCACATACTATGCCCTGGTATCTTGCTTGAGGCCATAAAGAGACTTCTTTAGTTGACAGAACAAAGATTAATATTGCATAAATACCTAGGGCTTCTCCATATATATCTCCTAAGAGATATCTCCATGAAGAAATGCATTCTTCATGTCCATCTGATGGACATCCCATCCTTTGTTTGTTGCATTGGCAAGTTCCAAATGTATGGAATCCATATTCACTATTGGAGCGAAGCTCTCATCATAGTCAATATCGTGCACCTCCTACAATCATTTGGAAGCTAGCCTAGATTTGTATCTACTAACTTGTCCATCCGCTACACTCTTGGTCATGTAGACCCATCTACACCTAACAAGTTTCCTTCTTGAAGGAAGGGGAACCATATCCCAAGTGGGGTTCTCAAGGAGGGATTTCTATTCCTCCTTCATGGTAGCTTTTCAAAAGGGGTTTCTAGTAGCCTCACCATAAGACTGTGGATCAGAATACTGAACCAAGAAAATATGTTTGGGTGGCATTGGTTCAGTGGAAGTGAGTGCAATAGGAGGCTTCTCAAAATCAGATCGATTCCTCCTAGTATCATCTAGATCCCCAACAAGATCTCATGCATCCTCAATAGTAGTCTTGGCCCACTTTCACCTCAACTCTGGTTCTACATTTGCATCTACATGCACTGACTCTACATATGGCAGTATTGAATCTGTATCTGGATCATCTGAATCCTATGAATCAGAAATCTCATTTGAATAAGAGTAAGCATGTGCATGCTCATCATCACTAGTATGTGGAAGAACAAAAGTGTCTTCATGCGACTGTTGAAGTACATGCGAGACACTTTTCTCAAATTGGACACTTCGCTCAATGATGAGTCGGTCCAAGGAAATATCAATGAGTATTTATACCTTCACACTATCGAGGTATCCAACAAATATACACTATGTTCTATTTGGATCAAGTGTCTTCCTCTTGTCAGAGGGAATCCTGGCCCATGCACATGAACCGAAAATTTGGAAGTGGGTCAATTTTGGTTTGAGACTACTCTAAACCTCGTAGGGGGTATTATCCTTTAAATATCTATGGGGATATTTTTTTTGGATGTAGGTTTCACAATTAAGTGCTTCATCCCATAATCTCTATGGAAGTGACTTTGCATGTAACATGCAAGATGCCATCTCTTTTAGAGATCTAATTTTCCGCTCAGCAACTATGTTTTGTTGCATAGTATAGGGAACCATGTGTTGCAACCGAATCTTGGCCTCATGATAAATATTTTGTATCTCATTATTGACATGCTCTCCCTTGTTATCTATTCAGAGGACTTTTATTTTCTTTCCTGACTGTGTTTCAACAAGAGCTTTGAAATATTTGAGGTGTTGAAAGACCTCTAATTTTTTCCTGAGAAAGAAAATCCATGTGAAGTGTGAGAAATCATCAACGAAAATGAGCACATGCCTTTCTTTATTGATTGATGGATGTGAAAAAGGTTATATTAGATCACTATGGATCATATATAAAGGAAAGTAATCCTTCTGAGTTTTTCCTTTGTTGAATCTCTCTTGAGGGTGCTTTCCAAGAACACATCCCTCAGAAATTCCTTTGGAGAAGTGGATGTCAGGTAGACCATCAACCATTCCCTGATTTCAAATTTTTTGCATATAACTGAAATTTAAATGTCTGAACCTTCTGTTCCATATCTTACTAATTTCATTAGCATGGGTAAGAAGTAATATAGAATCTGGTTCAATAAATTCAGAAAATGTGTAGAGTCTGGATTGATGATTTACCTCACCAATAGAAACCCTAGAATTGGTTTGCATGTCATAGATATC
>ML787962.1:8116-24410 GCA_009831015.1 Picea engelmannii | reverse complement strand
TGAGCATGTAAACATTCGAGTCTAACTTACAACGTACAAATTTCTATGACAACAGGTAGGAGTCCATATTGGCATACCATGCCCTCGGAGCCCACCTAAGGCCATAAAAATACTTCTTTAGTCGACATACCAAATATAAATCCTGCATAAATCCCTGGGGATGCTCCATGTAGATCTCCTCGGAGAGATCTCCATGAAGAAATGCATTCTTCAAGTCCATATGATGGAATTTTGATTCTTTGTTTGTCCGAATAGCAAGTGTCAAATGTATGGAATCCATATTCACTATTGGATTGAAGGTATAATCATAGTCAATACCGTGCACCTACTGAAATCCTTTGGAAACTGGCCTAGATTTGTATATGCTAACTTTTCCATCTGCTATGCTCTTGGTCCTGTAGATCCATATACACCTAACAAGTTTCCTTACTGAAGGAAGGGGAACCAGATCCCAAGTCTGGTTCTTGAGGAAGGAGTTTTACTCCTCCTTCATGGCATATTCCCAAAATAAATTTCTAGCAGCCTCGCCATAGGACTGTGGATCTAAATACTGAACCAAGAAAATATTCTTGGGTGGCATCAATTCAGTGGCAGTGAGTGTAAGAGGAGGCTCCTCAAAATCAAATTGATTCCTCCTAGTATCATTTGTATCCCCAACAAGATCTCCTGCATCCTGAAGAGTAGTCTTGGGTCACTTGGGCCTCGACTCTAGCTCTACATCTTCATCTGACTATACTAACTCTGTATTTGGATCATATGAATCCTATGAATCAGAACTCTCATCTAAAGAAGAGTCAGCATGTGCATTCTCAACATCTCTGACAGGTGAAAGAACAAAAGTGAATGCATGCAGTTGTTGAGGTACATGCAAGACATTTTCCTTGAATTGAACACTTTTCTCAATAATGAGTTGATCGGAGGAAATATCAATGAGTTTGTATACCTTCACACCATCATGATGTCCAACAAAGATACATTATGTTCTCTATGGATTAAGTTCCTTCCTCTTCTCATAGGGAATCCTAGCCCATGCACATGAACCGAATATACAGAAGTGGGTCACTTTCAGTTTGAGACTGCTCCAAGCCTCGTAGGGGGTCTTATCCTCACATATCTACGAGGACATCTGTTTTGGATGTAGGTTGCACAATTAAGTGATTCAAACCATAATCTCTATGGAAGTGACTTTGCATGTAGCATGCAATATGTTATCTCTTTTAGAGATCTATTTTTTATGCTCAGCAACTATGTTTTGTTGCATATTATAGGGAACTATGTGCTGCAATGAAATCTTGACCTCATGAAAAATATTTTGTATCTCATGATTGACATACTCTCCCTCATTATTTTTTCGGAGGACTTTGATTTTCTTTCCTGACTGTGTTTCAACAAGGGATTTGAAAACTTTAAGGGGTTGAAAGACCTTTGACATTTTCCTGAGAAATAAAATCCATGTGAAGCATGAGAAATCATCAAAAAGAATTAGCATGTACCTTGCTTTACTGATTCATGGATGTAGAAAAGGGCCTATTACATCACTATGTATCATATCTAAAGGAAATTAATCCTTATGAGTCTTTCCTTTGTCGAATTTCTCTTGAGGGTGCTTTCCAAGAACAGTTCCCTCACAAATTCCTTTGGAGAAGTGGATGTCAGGTAGACCATCAACCATTCCCTGCTTCCTAATTTATTGCATATATCTGAAATTTAAATGCATGAACCTTTCATGCCATATCCTACTGCTTTCATCAGCATGGGTAAGAAGTAATGCATAATCTGGTTCAATAAATTCAGAAAATGTGTAGAGTCTGGATTGATGATTTACCTCACTGGTAGAAACCCTAGAATTGGTTTACATGTCATATATATGCACTACATCAGGTGTAAATATGACTCTCTTTCCAGTGCTGAAGTTGTTCATCTGATACATGGAGAGAAGATTGATGGAATATTTGGGAATGTGTAGCACATTCTCTAAGATTTCATTTGTGAGTTCAATTCTTCCTTTGCCAGTGACCTCGACTAGAGAGTTGTTTCCCATCAGAATAGGAGGACCTTTTCATGTGTCCAATGAAGAGTATACTTTTTTTGTGGATTCCATTTCATGTGATGCACCTAAATATATGATCCAAGCATCAAGAGAGGAGTTGATGGAAATCAAAGCATGGCTAGAATTGCCTTTCTTGGGATTTTAATCTTCTGGATTATTCTTCTTGGAACCCTCAGGTATGCGATCTCCAAGGTTGTTTTTTTGAAGTATTTGGGCCATCTAATCTATTTGTTTATGCATACATGTGGATTCTGGAAGGAATCCTTTATGGATGTAAGTGCATTTCTCCCCTTTTCTTCCCTTTCCACCTTTCGATCTGGAGGCATTGTTGAATGGTTTCGAGTACCCTTCCTTCTTTATATTTACATGTGCTTTCCTTTTGTACTTCTCCTTATATTTATTATTTTGATGACCTCTACCATCATGCATAGTAAGTGCATGCACCTTTTGGCCTTTGATTTTTCCCATATTGATGAACTTGTTCTACTCTTGTGTTAGAGATTCAATGAAGACCTCAAGAGAGGGAATCTTCTAGGTGGATCTAGAGGCGATTCTAACTGAATGAAATGTGGATACAAACATTGAGTATTCATAAAAGAGTTTGGAGAGAATGGTGAGAACCATTGTTTTCTCCTCCTTAGATTTATCAACTCCGCAAGCCTTGAGTTGTAACAACAAATCCTTATATTTGGTAAAGAAATCTTGGAGATTGTCAAAAAAATTTGGATCCAAAGTCATAAATTATACCTCGATCATGTGTCCCCCCATCTCATCTTATTTTAAAAATATCCCTTCAATGGTGGCCTAGGCTTCATTTGGGTTTTTACAGGAGGATATGTGAAAGAGGAGTTTAGGATAAATGAGATTGCAAATAGTTCCAAATTCTTCATCCATTCCATTCAGATACTTGAATTTTTATATGGATGATGTGGGTTTAGACTCTGTTTCCATGGTTAACCTATATAATCCTCTTCCTTGAACATGCACTATCATCTTCTCTTTCCATGCAAAGAAATAGTGTGGTGTAAGAATGAATTCTTTTGGAAATTCCATTTTTTCGTTGTCTTCAATCTTCGGTACCTCCAAAAATATTCTAGTGTGTATTTTCCCTAACAGTCCATCAAATTTGATACCATGTAAATGTGTTGAACCTACATAGAATAGATCTAGATAGTAAATGACATACACAAATTGCATATAAAATATGAGAAAAGGGAAACAAAAGAGAAAGAATGGAAGAATTCTCATTAACCAAATGAATGAATGATAATTTACACACAATATACTCTATATAACTCAACTAATGCACACTAGAAGAGAAGCCAATTCACCATAGTGGTGGTCTAGAGTGATCTGGACACAGACCAAAATTTATGGGAGTAAACTGCCACCTAGTCTAGTCCTTCAGGAAGTTACGGGAGTGAACTTCCACCTAGTCGGAGTTAACTAGTCTCTTGGTCTTCAGTTAACTGACTGAAACAGAGTGAAGTGAAGAGGAGATCAGGGAATCATGAGTAATGCACTAGTCTGGTGATAATCCCAAGGAAAATGCGCATTCACTGGGGATGATCCCAATGTTGCATGGTGATGATCCCAATGTGGCATCGAGACTCCACTCAACTAATCAAAATGAAGTGTGAACTAAAGAGAATATTCTCCTATATGAATATTCTCCCTAAACTATAGGAGACTGAATAATGACTAATAAATATAGGGAAAACCTTAGGAAAAATAAATCCTAGGTGTGTGTGAAGTATCTCCAACACTCCTTTTCTTGGTTTTTGATGTTATCTTCTTGTCTCTTTTCTTGTTGGTTTCTTCTTTTACCATGTGTTGTTGTCTTTTGCTGAAGTCCAAATCAATGCAGAGAGCCTTATTTCTTTCCTCATCTATTCTTTTCACACCATGAATCTGCACCTATCTTCATATATGGTTGAAAGTCTTCCAAGGTACCTCATTACCACCCATGGCTCTTCCAATGAGATACCCAACCTAATTACATGTCTCATGAACTCAGAAGTTTATTATTTCACTCCTTGTCCCTAATATTTCCAGAGGTACTTCCACTTCATGATTTTTTCCTCTTCATATCCTATGGGATAGAATTGTGATTTTAGTATTGCCTTGAAGTCCTCCCATTTCATCACCATGGGCTTATTTCCTATCCTCACTATATCTGCATAACTCTCATACCACAGTAGAGCATGTCTACTCATCTTCAAAGAAGAAAAGGAGATTTGTTGTGTTTCTTAGATTTTATAAATACCAAAGTAAACTTCCAATTGTTTCAACTAGTTATCCAAGGCTTCAACATTATTTTTTCCATTAAACATGGGCATTTCTAGCTTCACTTAACCTTTGAAATGAATGCTAGAAGATGAAGAAATGATGTTGTCATTACTTGAGTTTCCAAGCATATTTCCTTTGGAACCTTTTGGTCCAACCTTATGTTCTTCATGCTCCATATCTGTTGAGTGTGCTCCCTTACCCTTCATTACTAGAAGTTGTGTCACCAACTTGATCAATGTAGCAATGCTTTTCTCCAATCGGACCAATCTGACCTCTGGGTCTTCCCTTTCATATTTTTCATGATGATGCCCTTCCATTAAAGGTGTTATTCTTATTTGTAGTCATGGAAGAAATACTTGTCCAATGTTTTAGTATTGTCTATAGGTGTTTACCATGTAAGTGTTCTCCAATCCTTCAAAAATTGCTCTGATACCATCTGATCCATAAACGATAGACCTATTTCATGTCCTTCTCACCAACACAGATTCAGGTATGGAATAAAATCATCTTTTTTATCTTGATATGATTTGACTTGTTATAATCCTTGAAATATGTGAATCAATCGATTCAACCAAATAATAAGCTCGTTAACAACCCATAAGTCAAGTTGTCCTAATGAATGTCTAGTGGAATTATTCAATGGTTGGTTGAATGCTCTGATGGTCAAGTTGAATGGTCCAATGGTCGGGTCGAGTTCCGATGGTTGGGTCTAATTATTTGGTGGTCAGGTCGATCAAATTTTTGGTCAACCAAGGGAAATGATTCGACCGAGAGAAATCCCAATCGAATAGAAGGAAAATTTGGTCAACCATAGTTGTTCGTTTCTCCCTACCATTGTACCAAAAGACTAAATAATATGAAATAAAACAAAACATATTTATTTACAAGCATTTTCCAAGATCCAATTTGGACCATTTAGCCATACCAATCTCTAAATAGTGAGTTAACTAGACCTAGATTTCAATTAATGACTCAATTACCCAAAAATAGGGATCTAATTGATTAATAGATCATAGAAAATAGCTAAAACTAGTAAAGAGAAATGCCTTCTTTCCTTGAATCTAGGGATGAGGCTCCTTAAATAGCTCAAGGAACCCAAACATAGTTGGTAGAATCCAAAAATAGATAGTACGATGCTAAAATAAAAAAAAAGAGTGAGAAGTGTTCCCTTACTGGCTAAATATAGCATATTCCTTCCTAAATTCTAGGGATAGAGTGAATGCATGGCTCACTTGGTCCAAATTAGTCAATTTTGACCAGTAGAATCATGATCTACACAACTCTAGATGACCCAGGTGAGATATTAAGGCTAAGGATATGGGAATCTGCTCTAATAGTTCCATCTCTTCATATGATTTAATTGACTCATCTGAATAAAATTTCTCGTTCCTCATCTGAAACACCAATTTCTCCGACTCTTTCTATTGGTATATTTAGAAACTTAGGAGTTAGTTAAGATCTACTTGGTCTAATATGTCGTTAGGTAAAAGTGTGTTTCTTAGTGTGTTTCTTTAGTATGCATTAGTATGCATTTGTAGTTAGAAAATCCGACGATCACTATATGTTCTTGACATAGAGTGATCCGACAGTTCATACTCTCCTCGATATTAACATCCATTGATCCATGGCTTAACACCTAATTGGTGCATAATCTCTATTTAAAGAGCATGGAGGGACATTTGTCGATGATCGATTGTGAGAAACTCTCTTGTAAAATCTCTATGTAATCTTTTTCTTTGCATTAATAAACTACTCCAAGTGGTCGCGTTGGCTGGGGCCGTGGATGTTTCCCCGTAGGGGTTTTACCACCTGAAAATATCGGTGTGTTGATATTTGATATAGTTATGTGAGTGATTAATGAAGGTGTTCCTCCTTTGCTGGAATACCTGTGTTGTCAGACATGGTATTAGATCTTGTTTGAAGACCCGCTCCTGTTGTAGATCAAGATCGTGAAGCCGAGTTACCTCATCTCCATTTTTTGGCATTTACATACATTTATGGGCTGAGAGGACTGTTCCATTGCGTCCGGAACACTCGTTTCTTTGGGAACACTTTTTTTTTTCACTCGAAAAGGTTTCCGTTTTCCTAAGATATGGCCATTACGGTCAGATCCAGAGGTATAAAGCCTGAATACGCATCTTTTAAATTTCTGCAAAGTTTTATTTTGATTTTATTTTAGTTTGTATTTTTTATTTCCGAATTGCTACTCTTTTAGATATGTGTATGCTCTTTTCCCAGTGCCCTATGTGATCTCGGAAAATCAGAAACAGATAGGAAAAGGTGCATCTTTTGGGTAAGCTTACCGAGATCTAACCCTTGTTATCATCGAGAAGCGAATTTTTTTTCTTCTGTGAAAAGAGTTTTTTTTTAGCACGCTCTCCAAGGCCGTCAACAAAAACAACAAAAATCCTTCTTCTAAACATTACAATATGTTTTTCCAAATCATTTGGTTAAAACTTGCCTTATTGAGTAAGAGGTCTTGAGTTCAAGTCTCTCTTTTGTTACTTTTTTTTTAAAAGTTCATGCTAAAAATTGTAAAGTGCATTTCACTTCAAGTATAAAAGTGAATCACTATACGTAGCTTTATATTTTATTTTAGAGTTATTTATTTTGCATGAAACTATTTTGTTATAAGGTAACTTCATTGTAAAAGTGATCCCCACTTCTCTTTATAGAAGTGGGTCACTTCATAAAGTAGCTTACACTATCACGTGGTTATTTGGTTACCATTTATGCCTTTTTTTTAAAAGGGCATAGCTCTCACATCGAAAGTTTGTTTTCAATGCCGTTTTTTTTTAAACCGCATAAATTTTCGAGATATTTCCATCCAGATCATTAGTTTCAGTTTTTAAATCCACATTATCTGCATATTTAATATGGATTCTACAAGTAATGTCTTGCTTACCAACAACAACTACTTCCAATGTAAATCCCATATGGAAGATTTATTAAGAAGTAAAGGCTTGTACAGGATTACCTTGGGAAAGGAAACAACACCTACTAATGATGATAAGAAATCCAAATGGGATAATAGGAATGACAAAGAACGTGGAATAATCGAAATGTCCATCTCTCCTGATTTAAGGTACCACCTTCAAGGAATTGATGACCCCGAAGAAGCTTGGAACACGATTGAATCTGCGTTTGGTAAACTCAATATTATTCGAGCACAACATTTAGAAAATAAAATACTAACCTTGAGTCCAAGTGATTTTTCTTGCCTTGGAGACTATCTATCTAAGTTTAAAACACTCAGAATTTTATGAGAAGAATGTAAGATAAAAATGGAGGAAGAGCGTTGCATATATATTATTCTTTCTAAGCTAGGTAGTGCATATTTTGTGTTTGTATCTACCTTTTATGCCATGAGAGAGGAACTAGGGAAATATTATGAAAAACCCACTCTTGAGTCCTTTTGTGATTCTTTGATTAGAGAGGAAGATACGCTTGTACACTGTGGAGTGATCAACACTGAAGGTACCTCCAACAAAGCCTTAGTTTCCCAACAGGAAGATAAACCCAAGTATCCCAAGAAGCAACATCCTCACTACAACAACAATTAACATAAGGGTCCCAAACCCGCTAAGACAACGTCAGCTCCTAATGGTGACAAAGGAGAAAAATATAAAATTAATAATACTAACAGACATTGCAACTTTTGTGATAAATATGGTCATGATGAGTCTGAATGTTTCAAGAATATGGCAGCCTTAGAAGCAACGATGAAGAAGCACAACATCAGTATTGATTCTTCTTCTTCTTCTTCTTCTTCTCATGGGCATGCACGTTCTACTTCTGGATTCTCTTTCAATACACCTTCTACTACTACTTCTTATTCTAATGAGTGGCTTATTGATTCATGAGCATCTTATCATATGGCTAAGGATAAAGCCATATTTTCTACTCTAAATGAATGTAACACCAAGAAACGATTTGTTGGTGATGATAGATCTCTTAGTGTTGTAGGATCTGGAATAGTTCGGGTAGAAAATGATCATTTCAATGATGTATTATGTGTTCCAAATCTTTCTTGTAACCTTCTATCAGTATATCAAATCACTCATATAGGTGAATGTAAAACCGTAGAGTTTTCACCTCACTAAGTTGTAATCAAGGATCTAAATGATCCTAAGCATGTTCTTGCAACTGGAATTGATGATGTTATTACTAGGTTGTACAAATTTGACAACTTTGGGTCATCAAATTTTTCATCAATTTTTGTTGCTCATAGCGATGACTTGAGAAAACTTTGGCATGAGCGGTTTGGTCATCTAAATTATTGCTCATTGCAACAACTATGTAATCAACAGATGGTGACTAGTGTTCCTCTTGTTTCATGCAGAGATGGTGTTTGTGTCGGTGATTTGTGTGGTACGCTTGAACAACGTGGAGTGATCAACACTGAAGGTACCTCCAACAAAGCCCTAGTTTCCCAGCAGAAACATAAACCCAAGTATCCCAAGAAGCAACATCCTCGCTACAACAACAAACAACATAAGGGTCCCAAACCCGCTGTTATAACCCTAAATTGCACTCTCCCTGCTTACATGGCATCTGGCCTACTCATTGCTTTTCCTTGTCAAAGCCAAGCTGAACAAACTCTTCAAAAACCTCCTAAATCAAGTAACCCATGCCCTAACCTAGCACTGGGTGCGTTGGGACGCGGGCAGGCCTTCTGCAGCACGCGGGTGAACGCTGGCTGGCCCACTACAGCCCGTGTTTACCTAACAAAGCAAAAAATCAGGAAAGTTTCCGCCGGAACGAAGAGATTTTTGTCAGTTAACTGGAACTCTCAGCCATGCATGGCCGAGAGTTTGCCAAAAACCCTAGCTCCTTCTAGCCTATAAAAGGAGGGGTAGGGGTACTATTCAAAGGAGGAAAAATCATAGCAAAGAAACTCTGTCAAATTGCCAAGTCCATTTTGTCCCAACCCTTTAGCCTTGCCTCAAGCTTTAGGAGAAATTCATGAAAAAGTAGTTGGAGGACAAAAGAAGAGGAGGAGCCTAGGATCATGATCGAGGAATGGTGGCCAGTCTCTGAAATCATTGTAAGTTGATTCCTATTGAGATTAATGAAAAAGATACTTTTCCCATCCCAAATACATGAGTCTCATCTATGTTATTTGATTTATGTTTTATCTCTAACCCTCTAGCAGATCAGTAGCATGCATGCGTAGTTTTGTCTTGATTGCAGGAAGCTTTGTGGAAGGAGAAGCAGCAGTGAGGAGATAGAAGCTCAATGGAGGATCTACTTCAACCGTCGATAAAAAGGTTAGTTGATTCTTCCCGTGTTTGCCTGAGAAAAGGGGTTGAGGTTTTGGGTAGAAGGTTAAAAGTTATGTCTTAAGGGTCATGATCTACGTACAAGTTTAAAGCCCTAGCTTGTTAGTCCGTAGGGTAGAATACCCCACAACAGAATTGGCGACTCCACTGGGGATAGTCTTACTCTTAGGGTTTCCGGATTTGGTTAAATATATTTTGGGTAGTTCAAAGAAGTTTAGTCTATGTTTCTTTGTTTATTTTTGTTTTCTGTTAGGTCAATGCTAGCAGGGAACCTGTTTATCAATACCAGTTTTCCTTGACGGACGCTTGACATTCATTCTCGGGACACACAGAGGTACACGCGGCCTGTAGAAGGCTTGCACACGTGTGCCCGTGCCCTAACTTTCTACAGCACGCGTTTGCCCGAGTGCTGCAGTAGTTTCAGTAGCGTGTAGTTTTCAGGAAGCTCGAGAGGCAGTCTCCCCTTCCCTGTTAGAAGTTTATCTTCTCAGGGGGCTTTCTGGATCCTGTCTGGGTCTTGATTGGTTCATTGTCTTGTGTTTGAGTCTGTCTTGTTGTGTTGTTTTTCTTTACATTGGTTTTTCTTTTTTTTTGCCAATCTTCCTTTTCTGTTAAAGTGATAACATATAAGCCTTTTAGAGACTCTGGTTGTCAATACCAGAAGCCTTTTTCAGGACTAGACTGTATGTGTGTGATTTTATCTCAGTTTTTACACAAAGCCACGGCCTGTTTAAGGCTAGACCGCGGGTACCCGCGCGCTGTATAAGCTCAACACGTGTGCTGTATTGGTGACAGTCGCGGGCCTGATTGCAGCTTTTCAGCTTGGGTAGGGCAGTCATCCCCTCCTGTGGTGAGAAGAGCTTCTCTCAGGGGTCTAGAGTCTGGGGATACACAGTCAGCAGGTTAGGGCAGTTCACCCTTAGCTTGTGCTGGTTATTTGATTTTTTCATAGAAAAGACAAAAGAGAAAAATATTTGTTTTTATGGTTTTTAGGCAAGTGTTGGAATTGGTGCCTTCTTGATTGCTTTTTGCATTTTGTGCTCTGATTCGTTTTGCGATCTGCACTTTAAGCCAGAGTTTTTTCTCTTGGTTTTGATCTTGTCATCATTTTTCCTTGTTGCGTTATTTTGCAATAAAAAAAAATAAAAAATAAAAATTCTTTCATTTTCTTCTTGATTTGAAGATTGTGTTGTTGCATCAGTAGCTAGGAAAGAAGTCTGTTTTGCATAAGTTTTTGCAGTGCGTGTCAAGTATAAGTAGCTCGCAGATCTGAGTGAAAACCCTTCATATTTACTGCATAAAATCTTAGTAATTTCGAAAGGAAAAGAAGTCTTTCATTGAAAAGTTGTTGGTTTTGCATTTTATCAAAAGTTTGTTTCCAAGCATTTTTTGTGCATTTTTCTTTGAGTCTTTTTACACACCATCAGTTTCACTTCCGCACCTTTAGATTTAAAAATCCCATTAAAAGCAACGCTAATTAAAATCAAGTAGACTTTTCTGTTGGTAGGGTGCATCCACAAGCTCAGGAATAGGGCCTTGGAATAGGTTGGAGAGTAAATTCTCCAGGGCCACCCAAACTAAACATTGAAGTTTGTCACTTAGGGAGTGTAGAAGTCCAGTTACGGAAAGTTATTCAGGACCCCCCTCTAACACAGGGGCTAAACACGAGGTCGCGTAAGGAAAGGCAGCGGAGATAACCCCTCCAAAGCTAGACCGAGCATTCTGGAGAACACATATAGAGGATCTGTTAAGGGATTCCATCGTTTGCACTTGCCACGGAGCTTCGTGGATCTCGAATCCATTCGAGGTCCTCAGTCATCTTCTGGAACACTTTCTCTCGATACCCTTGACAGGTTTCGGGCTTGATACCCTGCTCATTGTGGTCTACCCGACTGCCGACTGTACCCGCCTGATAGCTGTTCACGTGATGGCAAACTAGTTGCCTATATTTTCTAGGGACATACACAGGTGACTGCGGGGGTATACCGCGGTACCTAGGATGGACATCGGACCAACGCTTTGCAGAGTAGACCCGGAGGGTGCTTCCGTATTCGAGTTGCACTTGCACCGGTAAGGTACTCTAGTGTTCGTTGTTGTAACTGTTCTTCCTACTAATATAGTGCTTGCTTGATTTATCTTCTAGGGGATTTATTTTAGTGCGTGTTACTGTTTGTTCGTGTAGAATACCTTAGCGTGTCCTAAATCTTCTCACACAGTGGAGGATTCAGAGCTCCACCGGTCACGAAGGCTTCTGGGCCTGCCGCCGGTGATACTGGAGCCACCCCCGCCACCCTTGAGGCGGAAGTTAGACCACCGAGGGTCTTTCGAAGAAACCGGGGCCTTTGATGCCGAACAACCCCCCGAGGAATCGACCGCCAATCTTGGATTGGTTGAAACCTCAAACAATGATATTGGGCCGGACATTATTGTGCCAATTCAATTTTACGAACGCCTGTCAGTGCCTAACCCAGTTATGGAACAAATCTCTGGGAATTCTTCCATTCCTATCATTGTTGTTACCATAGGAGAAGATTCTCCTAACTTGCCTTTGTCGGTGGTCTGGGCCACCACGGTCTCGGCCGCAACTACATCGCACAGTGGACCGACCCCATCTATGGCGACGGCCACACCTCTTTACACACCTAGTGCGACAGGCACTCCGTTTTCATACGGTATGCCTAGTTCAGGTACCAGTCCTGTACTCACCTCCTCTACTTTACAGACTTTGGGTCTGGGGGCAGGGAGCTCTAACGCTCATCTGCAAGGTCAACTCAGGGGCATTCTTGTCCCTTTCAATGATTTTCCTTACGCTGGAGGTCATATCCCTCCTTCGTCCCCTTCGCTCGGTGGATCGCATCAGCAGCCTGCCGGGTAGCCTACACACACAAGTCTTTTTGGAGCCGGGAGTCAAGGAACACCTGCGCAAACTCAGCCGATAGGTTCGTCACCATTTCTCTGGAACGGGACATTTGATAATAACACTTTAGCATCCGCTGCTTTCCCATCTGGGGGCACACCTATTTTTGGACAGTTTACACCGGCACAGGATACTCTTCCTGCGCTGGGGGCACATATACCAGGACCTTGGAACTTAGCACAAGGATCCGTTCCATCCTCTGGAATGTCGTTCTGGGGTAACTCTTTCCACAGCCAGTGGAACCCCGGACAGACCTCTATGCCTCTTCCATCAGGACTGGCATGGGGTAATCCATCCCAAAGTCCATCAAACACGATGAATGCCCAACATCCCATGTCCTTCATGGGGAATCAGCCAATGATGTCTCCTCAAATGCAAAACCCTTACGCTGGTCAAGGAAACGGTTTCTAACAAAACCCTGGCCAGCAACAAAACTTTTCCTGGCAACCTGGTGCCAGTCAAACCCCAGGACCCTTTTATCCTAGCTATCAGCAGCAACCTAAACTCCCTTTCTTGGCAACGTTACACTTGCCGGATTTAACACGGTTGTTGAATGATCCTATCTGTCACGATCCGCGTTGGCCTCCTATGCCGACGAAGTTTCCTTCGGACATCCCAAAGTTCGAAGCCAAGCCTAATGAAGATCCAGGTGATCACGTGACCACTTTCCACTTGTGGTGTTCATCTAACTCACTGAAAGATGACTTCGTCCAGTTGCGATTGTTTCAATGCACTCTTATTGGGAGTGCCGCGAAATGGTACATAGAGCTTGATCGTTCACGATATTCCTTTTTTGGCGAACTGGCTATGGCTTTCCTTAACCATTTCCAGTTACCTGTGAGATACGATGCCGGCACAGAGCTGCTAGCCAATTTTGAGCAGACGTCAGCGGACCATATCTTGGATCATATTCGAGAGTGGCGACGCCGAAAGAGTCTTATCAAGGTACCCGTCCCACCAACATTCCTGCTTGAGTGGTTCCTTAAGTCTTTAGTTCCGAAGTTATACAAATACGTCGCAACTTTAGGGGTCTTCTCCGAGGAAGAGGCCATCATGAGGGCTCGACAGTTTGAGCTTATCTATTCTCAGTCTGGTCTATTGTACACCATCCTGTCGGATGCACCACGATCGATTCTGAACAAAACCAAACAGAGATCCGGACCACATGCCGATGGTATAGTTGGTTCGGCACAAACCAAGCCCGCTGAGCAATTGACAAAACAATTGCAGCAGTTATCTATACAACACTCAGCGGCCATCCAGACTACTGCTTTGGCTGCTCCTCCTACTCAAACGTCGGAAGTACACTCCATACAGACGACTAACCCAAAGGCCAACCAGCAGCCCAAGGGGAAGAAAAAACAACGAAAGAAGAGTAAGGGGGATAAAAAACCGAATGATAACGTTGGCGAGGGCACCACAAAAAGGAAGAAGGCAAGGTACCCATGCAACCTATGTGCGGAAGACCACCCAACCCATCTATGCCCTTGACTTGACGAGACCCAGAAGTTTGTCACACAGAAACAGCAAGTTGTGTTGACTAATCCCTTTCAACATGGGCAGAATTTAACTCAAGCCTCTGCAAGTACGGAGGGGGGTAGCCACGAAAACTTCCCTCCCCCAAACGGTTCATCTTCCACGAACGTATATATGATGAAAAGTGACGCTTTCATAGCGACTAGAGCTCACAATTATAACACGTCAAGTGCCTCTGAGAAGGGAAAAGAAGCCGAGATACCATCTCTTCCTCTACAGATCGAGAAGACGTTGGGTGAAACAATGACTCGCATCCCCAAAGGTGCGTTTAAACGAGCTTCTCATAATCCAAACGAAAGGGCCACCCAGAACTACTCTGTGGTGGAATATTTTTCACAAACCCCTTGTCCTATGTCCGCTTTGGAAGTCCTCCAAATTTTCCCTGCTCAGAGAAAAGCCTTGTTGACTACTTTAGGCTCTACTGAGACTTGTAACCCAGGAAAAATCATGTTAGATACGACTGACTTGAAACCTCATTTTCCTTACCACGTCGCGTTTCATATAGTAGTGGCTCACCCCATGAAAACCCTTACACGAAATATCTTCCGCACGGTGGTAGATGACGGAGCTTCGACTTGCGTTATGTCGTTGGCATGCTGGAAAGCCATTGGTCAACCCGAGTTGTCTCCGTCACCTACTCTTCTCACTACGTTCGATGGTCGTTCTTTCCGACCGCATGGCATCATCCCTTCTTTCCCTATGCAGTTAGGGGGGAAGACCATGTGTGTCGAAGTAGAGGTAGTCGATGCCCCTATCGATTACAATCTCTTGTTGGGTCATAGTTGGACTTATGCAATGCAAGTGGTGGTTGCTACAATTTTTGGAGTCCTGTTGTTTCCACATGAAGGTCGGATAGTGACTATTGATCAGTTGTCCTTCTCTCGACCTGACCCAGCCTTGGGGGCATCCACGGTTCCCTTGGTAGATAATCCTCAAGCCAGTGTCGTCAACATAGGAGTTGGTTTGTGCCCATATTTGATGGGTACCTTCGATTACCCACCTCCTCAAGGCGATGTCAAGTTTATATCTACTCACCACAGGGCTGAGATTTTCCATGTTTCGTCGTTTCGCACGACTTACTTTCAGGATCCGTGGACTCTTCCTTCCCCATCATACATGATGGATGCGACAGGGAATGTAGGCATGGCCACGCCCTTGTCAGCCGCTGAAGTAGCGTACTCTTTGGTCCAGCAAACTTCAGTTACTCTTGATTCGATTCCCACACAAGAGTTGGATCCACTCCTCGAGCCTATCTGGGCTCAAGATTCTCTTACTGATATCGATTCGTTAGATTTAGTCTTGCCTTCTGATGAAGCTAAAATCTAAGCAATGACTGGTCCGGACAAACCCTGGGACGATCTTCATCAGAGATCATATTTCCTTCCAGAGTTACACCGAATCGCGACAGGAGAATTCACTATCACCATGACAGGAGATCAGCCTTGTCCCATTAACCTCTTAGCTACACAGGATATTTATGTTGAAGGCAATATGGCGACTATCGATGAAACGATACCAATCAATATCTCCCGAAACCCTGGCATCGTGGAAAATGTCTTCGTCGGAGCGGATTGCTCCCCCGAGGAGATTCAGATTTACACTGATCTTTTTAAAGAATTATGTGATGTTTTTGCTTGGTCTTACGAAGCGATACCTGACATCGACCCACAAAGTGTCGATCATGGGCTACCTTTGTTGTTTTTCAAACTCGCTTTGAGACCCAAAAGAAACATCAGGCGAGACTATATTTATGCTTTTCGATCTCGTCCGGATTAACTGAGAAAAGTAACCATTATGGAGTCTCCTTTAAGCCCTTTTCAGACTCCTTAAAGATGAAAAGATTGCCAAGTGACCTTGTTTCTTCACACTCGTTAAACTGGTCCAGAAGAACATTCCTTAAACGGGTCTCCTTTTAAGCCATTTTCAGACCCTCTAAACATGAAAATATTGTTGAGCGATCTTGTGACCCTTCACGCTCGTTAAACTGAAATTTGAAGTCACGTATGTCCGGCGGTCGTTTACCCCTTTTTCGGTCCGGATGGTCAACTGTACGAACAAAGGAATACTCTATTGAATGTCCATTCTTTAGAAGAGTATCCTCAGGTATAATTTTATTCTTTTTTCGGGCCTGAGGGACTAAATTTACGAAAAAGAAACCCCCCCGGAGTCCATAGTTAAGCTCTTTTCAGACTCCCTAAAATTGAAAAGATTGCCGAGTGA
>ML787961.1:517564-528142 GCA_009831015.1 Picea engelmannii | reverse complement strand
TTAGCAGACGAGTACAGAAGAATCATCCTTCAGATCAGATTATCGAAAACAAAGATGCATGAGTTGAGACTAGAAGAAGAATCTATTTACCAGAACAAACACACCTAGCACTCTTATCTACAATTGAACCAAATTGTTTTGAAGCCAACAAGGGTGAATTTTGGAATAAGGCCATGGATGAAGGATTTGATCAAATAGAGAAAAATGACACTTGGGAATTGGTTCCAAGACCAAAGAATAAGAATGTGATCGGCACAAAATGGGTTTTCAGGAATAAATTGAATGAATACGGACAGGTTACAAGGAACAAAGCTAGATTGTTATGTAAAGGATATGCACAAATTGAAGGAATCGACTTTGAAGAGACATTTTCCCTAGTTTCCAAAATGGAAGCAATCCATTTTCTTTTAGCTCATGCATGCTCCAAAAATATTAAAGTGTATTAGATGGATGTAAAATCATCTTTTCTGAATGGGGAACTTGAAGAAGAAGTCTACATTGAACAACCAGAAGGATTTCAGTTGTTAGAGAATGCAGACTATGTGTGCAAATTAAAGAAGGCCTTGTATGGTCTAAAATAGGCTCCTAGAGCATGGTACTCTAGACTGGATATATATCTAAAGTAGGAAGGGTTTAGAAAATGAAGTGCAGACATCAACCTCTACATCAAGGTAAGTCAAGGTAATATTTTATTAATTGAAGTTTATGTTGATGATATTATTTTTGGTAGTGATGATGACAGGTTAAGCCAAAAATTTGAAAAGCATATGCAGAATGAATTTGAAATGTCATTACTTGGATAACTATCCTTCTTTCTGGGACTTCAGATACATCAAAGCAACCAAGGAATTTTTATTTCTCAAGCCAAGTATATCAGAGAAATGTTAAAGAGGTTCGGAATGGAAGATTGCAAACCAGATATCACTCCCGTGCAAACCAGTTGCAAGTTAAGCAAATATGATGATTCAAAGTCTACATATCAGAGGCAATACAGGTTAATGATTGGCAACCTACTATATGTGATAGCATCCAGACTAGATGTAATGTAGGCAGTTGGACAGGTGGCATGATTTCAAGCAGCACCAAATGAATCACATGTATTAGCAGTGAAGAGAATTTTCAGATATCTCAAAGGAACAAAATAGTTTGGATTATGGTATCCAAAAGGAAAGGATCTATCTCTTATTGCCTACACATATGCAGATTGGGCAGGTTGTATTGATGACCGACGAAGCACCAGTGGAGCAACGTTCTACTTGGGTGATTTTTTAGTATCATGGATAAGCAAGAAACAATCATTAGTATCTCTATATACAGCCGAGACAGAGTATATTGTAGTAGCATCATGTTGTACACATGTTCTTTGGATGAAACAAAATTTGACAGATATACAGGTTGAGTATGATGAGACCATTTCAATTTATTGTGATAATACAAGCGTCATTAGTATCTCAAAGAACCTGGCAAAGCACTCCAAGACAAAGCACATTCCAATGAAGTATCACTTTCTACGGGAGTAGATTGTAGAAAAGAACATCAGAGTTGAGTATGTGGGAACAAAAGAACAAGTGGTAGACATCTTTACAAAACCACTTCCACGGGAAGCCTTTGAGTATCTTCGCCAGAGACTCAGAGTTATTTCTACTCCAAAATGAATGCTTTTTAATGCTTATCTTATATGTCTTAGATGTACACGAGGAAGCACCATAAGAGGACAGTTCATTCAGGGGGAGAAGCCCCAGATGGAAAGATACCTTTGACATTGATGACAAAGGGGGAGAGATTTATTAGATGCTAAGGACAGAGGCATGATTCCAGGGAGAGCAATGGTCACAGAGATGCAGATGATAGATGCATGGTTCCATGGGGAGCATGAGTGATATGAATTCAATATTGCATCAGAGTGTTGCCATCAATGCCAAAGGGGGAGATTGTTGATTAAGGTTGGTTGTCATTGATGTCAACCCTTGAAGAAATCCTGGTATCACAAAGGTTTGGGTAATGGACCTAAGTTTGTTTGATGTAAAGATGACTTATTATTGTCTTGTCATGGTCGATAAGAAATACAGATGGATGAACTCCAAAGTGGCCCCTTATGGGGAAATCCATCACGGGAAGACGCTTTGTGGATTGAGTTACCTATAAGTATGGTTAGAGAACACATGCTTATTTGTGGAATAATGATATGAATGTCAATGAATTTTTCAGTGAAACTATCCTATATTTATAGTTATTTTCATTCCATTTTCGTTGGTATGTGGAACATCAAATAACTCCTCATGGTTAGAGAGTTATGGCCATGAGAAGTTGGAGAACCCAAGTTTGGGTAATGGACCCAAGTTTGTTTGATGGATAATGGTATGAGTTATGATATATTTTCATATAATACTATTATATATGGATATTACATGTCATTCCATTTCTGGTGGTATGTGGAACGTCACATAACTCCTCATAGTTTGAGAGTTATGGCCTTACGAAGTTGGAGGACCCTCATATGTAATCTAGAAGCCCCAAAAGGTCAAAGTAGTCAAAGTGGTTTAAGAGATTTTATAAGGTAAATAATAAAGTGAAGTGATGAGTGTACTATAATTCAAATTGAATAAAAAATAAACTATTTAAATAATAAATTTAATGGAGAAATTAGAAGTGGGTTAACCCTAAAATAAGTAAAGTGGGCAAAGTGACCTAGAAGATGTTTTTAAAGAAGCTACTTGGAGAGTATAAATAAGAGGCAAGACTCTCTCATTTAAGATACACTTGAGAATATTGAATACCTATAGGTGTCCGAGGTAATCAAATGATATCTAAGCCAGATTTCTGAGCGAAGGTGAAGAAAAGAAGGCCAGAATTCAAGGAAGGATAAATTCTTTTGATGATGTTTTCTAAGGTATGTTATTTACACGTCATCTCACCATTTTCGCAATAATTTTTTTTCTAGAATGATTCAGACCATGAAATTGTTATTCCATTGAGGAAACATATCCAAATATCCGTGGTAAAAAATCCAACTTGTGTTTCATTGTATTTTTGGAGTTACACTCTGTGGAAAATAGGGTTTGTGGCTAGTCCTGAAACTAGTCAAAAACAGGTGTTTTGGGTAAAAATGTCATAACTTATTCATAACAGATCCAAATTTAGCATGTCCAAATGTGTTGGTTAGAGTAAAGTCTGTAGTATTCTTTGTAATAGTTTTAGATCGATTCAACAAATATTCTGTGTGGGGAACCCTCTACAAGGTCTCTCTCTAGAATAAGCCATAATTCAACAAGGAATGCTATTTTGCTATAATTCATTTTCTGAGAGGTTCCAAGTAGTGACACCTGGAGGAATTGTATAAAACACACTGAAGAAAATTGTATATCTGTTTCATATCTTTATTCATTACAAGTACAAAGTTATGATTATTTAAATTTAGGTTTGTTGACTAATCCAAAACTAGTCATGTGAGACTAAAGAAAAGTTTGATGAAAATGCTAGTCTCTTGTCATTAAAGTTAAGGAAGGTTTGCAGGTATGTGATCATATACACCAGGTTTATTACAGAGTTACAAATAATATTTGGATGATGAAATTGATGAGAGATTTTGGTTTAGGTACAAGTTGGGTACACGGTTGAGACAAGTAGTTGATGAGTTGACACATGCATGAGGTGTATAGTTGATGATGTTGGTACATATTGATGAGTCATAGTTGATGATTACTTGACACATGATTGGTACGTGGTTGGTTGCACTTGTTTATGGTACATGTTGATTACAGATTGTTTGGTACAGGTTGGTGCATGGTTGATGCACTTGTTTATGGTACAGGTTGGTTCATGGTTGATGCACTTGTTTATGGTACATGTTGATTACAGGTTGAGGTATAGGTTGATGCATGGTTCAATTTTATTGGTACAATTTTACAATGTTATATCTCATAGTGATAGTGTGACAGTGGTTCCATCATTCTACTTCTACTTCAGGTTGGTTGGACGGGGAAAGGACAGGTGGTTGTAGCCACCTTCCAGTTGTAGCTGGAGAACATAGGGGGTTGTAGCCTACTTCTGGTTGTAGCCAGAGAATTGGGGAGTTGGAGCTTCCCTCAGGTTGCAACCTAAGAATCTAGGGGGTTGGAGCCTCTTTCCAGTTGCAGGTGGAAAACAAAGGAAGTTGGTGCTTCCAATGAATTTAGTTCTTCGAAACATATAAGAAAAAAGATTCTGTGGTTTTCTCCCGATTTGGGTTTCCATGTAAAACACTGGCGTACTATGTAGGTGTGTGATTGTTAATTTCTTATTGCTCATTATTGGATAATAATTTTACATTTATATAACACTTGGATTATTTGGAGAAAAAAAATTATAATTACGCTATTACTGATTCACCCCCCCTCTTAGTAATCCAACACTATTGGTACCTAGACAAATATATAAGACGTGTGAATCCTTCATAGTGAGTTAGAATTTTTCAAAGGGTAGGAATAACTATACAGTTTATAGTACATTCACAGTCTTGATGTTATTTGTTGATGATATGCTTGATGCAAGCCGAAGCGTGGATAAAATCAGTAAGAAAATGACTCAGGTGGACAGGACAATTCAAATGATGTATCAAGGGGCAAAAAAACAAATTATGGGCATAGAACTACACAAATATGGTAACGATAAGCTGTGGTTGGAGTTCAATATGAACATTGTAAAACCATTTTTTATCCCTGTTGCTTTCCATTATAAGTTTTCTTCAAGCATAGGTCTTGTTTATAAAGAAGAAAAGGTTATGTCTCGTGTAAGTTCAGTGGGAGGTCTTTTGTATGTGATGAAATGGTTAAGACCAGATGTTTCACATGCTAATGATGTTTTCAGATACGTGACAGATTCAGGTGCCACAATGAAATGGGTGTTTCAGTGTTTGAGAAGCACAAATGTCACCTATAATGGTTACACTGAGATAATCTGTGATAGTTGTGATGTATATTTTACAGGTGTCTTGGATAAAAGGAGATATATCACTAAATATGTCTCAAAACACAGTTGTGGAAAACATGTTGGAGGTGGAGTGACCCCACAGAAAATCCAAACTCGTGCAAGTCACACAGGTGAGATCATGAAAGAGAAGCTCGAGTGGTGCTTGACTTCTCTTGGCTTGCAACATAGGTGATGAATAAATTGTACAATGAAATTTAGGTAAATTGTTGTCAAGGTGGAGATCCTTGGATAATTCCAACCAATTTACACTATTTTTTAGATATTGGGTAGATTTTTTGGCCCCTATTATTTTGTAATTAGTTGGATCAAATCAGCCAGATTTAGAATAAGGATAGAGACACATTAAATGTAATCGATTTCTTGTAACTGAGTGAAGACTGTTATACATCTATGTAAGTCTATTAAGGCAGAGTGTGAGATGTGAGAGTGCTTGAGACACATGAGTGTGAGTGGTCTGGATGATGTATTATCTCCCTTGCATAATATTAACTGAATATCATTGTCCCGTGGATGTTTCCTTGTTTAGGGTTTTACCAAGTAAAAATGTTGTTTCATATCCGTGTTTTCTCATTTACTTGTATATTTTTCTACATTTGCTTTCGCTTCATAACAACACTTCATTGTAGCCCAGATTGTTGGGCAGACGAAGCAAAACAAAGCACAAAACTAGAGCATAAACTAAGAAATATTAAGCACGAATGAAACCAAGAACAACAAACACACTTGACACAGTGATTTATGTGGAAACCCAACTCGGGTAAAAACCATGGGCAATGATTATCGGTCTTCTTCTATTCAAGGGAGAATTACAATATCCAACCCAGGCATACAATCATCCTCTCCTCACACACTCCTGGCTCTCTAGCTCACATTGTGTATCTACCTCTATGGGTATGCTTGTATATATAACCTCTATCATTCAGTTACACAGACTGATCATGAATCGATCAAATAGTTACATGAATAGTTCATAAGTAGTTGGCATGCATGTGCGTGTGCATGTGCGTCTACATCTGCATGTGACCACATGAGAAAATTAGTAGGCATGTTTCCAACAATCTCCACATTGACAACAATTTACCTGATATATCATGCCCTTATTTAATTCATCCATCACCTTTCCTACAAGAGAATCCAAACACCATCACAGCTCCGCAACTTCTCTAATAATACCGTTATGTGAACATGCCTTCATGATTCACTCTAGCATGGACCATTTTGTCTCCATCAGTAACCTATCTAATAGACTGATGTGCTTGTCCAAATCTCATGAATCATAACCACAGACCAAATCACTATAACCACTGTAGGTGATACTTGTGCTTATGTGTTTGAAGCACCCATTTCCATGCTCCTGACCTAGTTTTGTCATGTGTCTACTGACAACACCAACTGCATGTGAAATGCTGACCATTTCTCCATCGCAATCATCAAACTTACTACTAGCATATAATACTCGAGACATATAAACCTTTTATTCTTCATCAATTATGACATAAACTTGAAGAGAATTTACAATGGAAATCCAAAGGGATTTTACCAGTTTCACATTATTCATACTGAATTTCCTGAGTATCTTCACCACATACTTCTGTTGTGATAACCAAGCTTACCATATTTCCTATCTCTGTGTATTTCCATGCCCAAGATTTATTTTACTGCTCCCAGATCCTTCATAACAAACGTCCTAACCAACTGAGCCAACCTGTTGATCTCAACCATGCCAATGCTTGAAACAAGCATAACATATAATACCAAGATAATGAATATACCATAAACACAATGGTTATACTCCTTGAAAATTTGGCTCACCATGAAGGAATCAAACATCTTGTACCATTTGCCTAGCATGCTTCAGGCCATACAATGATTTTTGAGTTTTCAAACAAATCTCCTTTTGCGATTCTGAACTAACCATTTTGGTTGTTCCATATGCATCTCCTTATAAAAGGAGATTCATTAAACATTGCTCCACCTCGAACTTTGCATTCAAACAACTTTGACCAAATCCGGCAAAACCGGCCAAGTAAGCCTTCACTGCTTACCTCTAGACCCATTTACATTGGAGTTCACCAAGCCTTTTATAGGCTTCATTACATTCAATCCACAGACACAATACCACGGGATACCCAAAACACATGGACCCGAAAAACCACCTACTTTGACCTAAAAACATATTTAACTCATTAACTCTTTCACCGAGTCAAGGTTAACCAAACATACATGACCCCCACCCCCACATATTCAATCTACCTAAATCTATGTCTAGAATTTTCATAGGTGACATGATAAACTAGGGGTATGCATGCCTATCCAGGTCTTACAGACATATTCCCATTTACATGCAATCAATAGTTTCTACAACTCCAAAGTAAATACATTTTTTTTTCTTTTTATTATTATTTCACGGTGACTCAACCATCACCACCCTGCACCTTCTATGCGAACATAGGTGGAGAGACACAACAGACAGACAAAACTTCATCAACCATACTTGTAGCTAAATTTGCTTCTATTGTGGAGTCCTCTTTGGATGCTTGTTTCCTTTTCCAACAATCCTTCTTGAGATGCCCAGATTTGCCACAAAACCAACATTTTTCCTTACCCTTACTGTCTTTTGACTTATACTAGGTTGTACCTTTCTAATATTCCCCTCCTTCTGTAGATCGACCTCTGACCACCATTGCTTCTTCTCTTGAGGTTTCTTTACCAGATGTTTTCCTCATCTCCTCAGACAACAAAGCTCCCACAATAGTGTCATAGTCAATGGAATCCATTGTGTTAAACCACACAGTTGTGACCAGAGGATCCCAAGACTCAGGCAACAAACACAACAATGTAACCGCCTTGTCCTCATCTTTGAACTTTACTTCCATAGCAGTTAATTGAGAAATCAGAGTATTGAATACATTCAAGTGATCAGTAATTTTCGTACCTTCTTTCATCCGCAAGATGTACAACTGCCTCTTCAAGAATATTTTTTTTGACAAGTTCTTTGTCATATATAGACTATCCAATTTGGTCCACAAACGTGGTGTTGTCTCCTCTTCAACGATGTTAAACAATAATCTACCAGACACAAACTAATAGTACTGAGGACTCTTACATCTAGATCCTCCCAGTCCTCATCTGTCATGCTTGTTGGTTTCTTTGTCTTTCCAGCCAATGCCTTTTGCAATCCTTGTTGTACAAGCAAATCCCACATCTTAAGCTTCCATAGAGAAAAGCTATTCTTATCGCTGAATTTATCCACCTCAAACTTGGAACTCTGCACTCTCTCCATTAACACAAGAAAAAACTCCAAAACCACTGCTTATAAAACCAAGCCAAGCATTCTATATGGAAAAAATAACCTTATAGCTCAAGGTTAAACTTAAAACTAATGGTTAAATGGTTTTCAAAAATATTTAAAAAATCTTTTACCAAATCCACAAAAGTTCAACTCTTAAAAAATAATATTTAATATCTTCCCCATAAAAATGGTATATGGCATATCCTTTTAAATACCCACTCCTTTAAGAATGGTTCGATCATTCACCTTTTAATATTATAAAACTTGCATCCATGTCTTAAGGCTCATAACCATGTCTTTTTGAACAAGAGTTGCATAGCAACACAGTCCCTGCTGAGTTAGTTGGGAAATACATGTTGAACAATGAAACTTAATATAACTAAATGCACAAGTAATGAATAGTTTTTGTCAAAAGATAATAATTAAATAATACATATAATAAAGAAAAATAGCATTAATGTTTATTATCAAATAGAATTAATGTTTATTATCAATTTTTATTCTTAGTAAATTATAATTAGTTTATTATCAAATAATTTTAATTAAATTATAATGTAATAATTTTTTATAAATATATTAAAGTTACCAAAAAAAATCTATATTAAATTAAATATTATAAATTAATTTTAAATTTTAAAATATAAAATTTTATTTAATTATTGATTGATGTTTTTTATAAGATTAATTATTGTTTGGTCAGTGTATCCACATGAAGCCAACGACATGGAATGGTTAATTCCTTCGAGGAGAAGATTAATTAATGATGGTGGTAGAATGGAGACGAGGAATGCGTAGTCAGAAGTATGGTGGATGATTGTCCCCGTCCTTGTCCTTGGGACTGTTCAGGTGGCACCCGAAGAGTTATTTGGAGCTTTGTTCATCGTATGCATCAGGGTCTAAATTATTTAACAACCTCATATATGAATTATTTAACGTTTACGTCCGAATTATTTAACAACGTCATATCCACCGCATTTATAACAAGCAAACAACATGCTCCCTCCCTTCCTTGTCAAACTGTCAAATCCATTAATTGTGTAATCAAATGTATACATTGAATGACGTGAAGCTTGCAATAACACTTCAAAGATATCAACCAATTAAATTTTAGAAAACAATAATTTTTTTATTAAAAAAATACATATATTGATTACTTATGTTACACATTGGATATAGCACACAAATTTAAATTCAACAATAAACTAATATAGAGTCAATGGGAAACTCATTGCTATCACTAATACAGAGTCAAAGGGAAACTCATTGCTATCTTTGGCAGGGACTAATAAGACAAAAAGGGCCCTTCAAAACTTTACCTTATTCCATGCATGCGCATTTTTCCATGCGAATTATTTCTTAAACCAAAGTTTGGCTTTTAAGATCAGTGCTCTCTCAAGGGTGGAAAGGGAGCACTAGGGATGAAATCAACGCTCCCTTACAATGGATGGGGGAGCGTCGATCTGTCGACGCTTTGTGGTGCAGGAACCGGGTGCGCCGAGTTTGCGAAAATTGCGATGGTGCAAGAACTGGGTGTACCAAGTTTGCGAAAATCGTGATTTCTTAAGTGTGAGAGCATCGATGTGCATCTAACACTGTCTAGGGAGCGACGATGACCTGAGACACTCATTCACATCTTTTTCGCTCTCCAAAGACCTACATGCAATGTATCTTGGCTCACCTGCGACACCTACTCAATTCGCCATGGCTCTAATACCACTTGTTGGGTAGCGGAAGAAAAACAAAGCATAAAACCAGAGCATAAACTAAGAAATATTAAACACACATGAAACCAAGAACAACAAACACACTTGACATGGTGATTTATGTGGAAACCCAACTCTGGTAAAAACCATGTGCAATGATTATCGATTGTCTTCTATTCAAGGGAGAATTACAATAGCCAACTCAGGCATACAATCATCCTCTCCTCACACACTCTTGGCTCTCTAGCTTGCATTGTGTATCTACCTCTATGGGTATGCTCGTATATATAACCTATATCACTCAGTTATGCAGACTGATCATGAATCGATCACATAGTTACACGAACAATTCATAAGTAGTTGGCATGAGAAAATTAGTTGGCATGTTTCCAACACAGATATCATTCACTGTGAATCCACTCCAAAAATAATTATGTACAAATTGACTAAAATGAGGTTAATTATAATGATCCTATAATTAGAGGGATTGATTTTATCCCCACTTTTAAAAATAGATACAATGAGGCTTTGAATCTAGGGTCTAGGGAAGCTCTACTTGACTGCTAAATTGAAGAGCTTATATATGTGAGGGATGAGGATATGCCCTCCTATTTT
>ML787961.1:485419-496161 GCA_009831015.1 Picea engelmannii | reverse complement strand
AAGACGATTGTAAAATGCACGTATATATATAAGACCAAATAATCATTCATCATTCTAGTTCAACAATTAAAGCAGGTAAAATACTTATCAGAACTAGTCAATGTGAAGGGACTATTGGAAGGGGTGCCTGTTTCCACCTAACTATAGGCTCAGTCACTCCAAACGAATTTACCACTAGCCACCCCCGAGCTAGACCGCGATGTTATGAAACACAACCTTTCCTTCTCACTCAACCACAACAGGGATAGAGGTTACTCTCCCCTTCCCACAGGATCCTGGTAGTGGTTTACACAATATCAAGAAAGGAGGAATAACCTCTTTTATCAATTTGTATCAAAATCTTCTCTGTCATTTCCTGTATCTAGAACACTTAGTTTTCAATTCTTCCTCGAATCCCGAGATTCACTTCCTATCTCTGCGCCCTTCGTGGGCTTGTTCCTCCTGTGCCCACCACACCTTACTTGTAAATTCTAACCTTGTACAATATCTACTGCAAACATCTATTTTGAAAAGAACAGAAAATATACAATGGAAAATACAAACATTACACAGAGATTTTTCCCCTGGAAACCCAAACCGGGAAAACCAACATATTTTATATTCATTCATTGTGATACATTGTTTACAATACAATATACATATAAGAGCCAGCGACATCCAAAACCCTAACCCAATGACCTAGATTAGTCCAAAAACCTAATTCATTAACCAGAAATAGAAAACCATCGGCAAAAACCATGTGCCAAAAAACCACCTAAATATGTGACACGTTTCCCGAGGCAGGTGACAAGTTTCTTGAGGCAGAAAAAAAAAATTCGAGGGCGCTGCCCCCGAACCCCTGCGCGCAAATAATATAACACATACCCAACATTCTCCCACTTGTTGTTTTCTTTTCATGCAGGGGGTTACAGGGTTACATAGTCAACAATCCAGGGCAGCAATGCCCATGGATCCTCTACACCAAGAGAACTTCTCAATGCTCACAGATTTTGTTAATGAGTCTGCAACATTCTTCAAAGTGTGATACTTTCTTTTCTTCAATCATGTCTCTCACAAAGTGATATTGAACATCAATATGCTTTGTCTTTGAATGATAAGTTGGGTTCTTTGCTAGAAAAATTGCACTCTGACTGTCACACTTTATCCTTAAATCTTGTTGTACCAACCCAATACCTAAACACAATATTTGT
The DNA here is from genome assembly GCA_009831015.1 of Picea engelmannii. Lineage (NCBI taxonomy): Eukaryota > Viridiplantae > Streptophyta > Pinopsida > Pinales > Pinaceae > Picea > Picea engelmannii. Next base: position 494,971 of record ML787961.1, on the reverse strand, counting down.
AACCATACTGTTTCCTTACTTGCATGATTGGTTGCCATGTATTCAGCTTCTGTAGTTGAAAGTGCCACTATAGACTATCTTTTCCTCATCCAACTTATTGATCCTCCAAATAGGTTAAACACATACCTGCTTGTAGATCTCCTACGATCCAGATCTCCAGCCCAGTCTTCTTTGTCCAATCTCGGTCTTCCTTTGTAGCACAATCCATAGCTAGCAGTGCCACACAAATACCTGAAAACCCTTTTTAATATTTTCCAATGCTCCTTCCCTGGTCTTGACATATACCTACTCAAAAATCCCACTACATGTGAAATGTTCGGTCTAGTATAGACCATTTCATACATCAAACTGCCAATTGCACTCGCATATGGAACATGAGACATGTCTTCCTCTTCTTCATGTGTCTTGGGACACTGATCCGCAGATAACTTTACACCAACATGAATAGGAACCTTGATCAGTTTACATTCCTGCATATTAAACCTCTGCAATATTATCTCGACATGTTTTCTATGATTTAACCAAAGTTTCCTATTTTTCCGATCTCTTTTAATTTCCATGCCCAAAATGAAACTTGAAGCACCGAGATCCTTCATGTCAAATTTAGAGGACAACTGAGTTTTCACATCCTGGATAATCTTCTTGTTGTTTCCTATCAACAACATGTCATCCACATACAAGACCAAATAAATCAAATGATCACCAATTAATTTGAAATACACACAGTGATCCTCTTTGCTTCTTGTGAAGCCAAGGCCCAGCATATAAGTATCAATTTTTTGATACCACATCCTTGGTGATTGTTTTAAACCATATAGGGAATTTTTCAGCTTGCATACCAGCTCCTTGTTTCCCTTCACAGCATAACCTTCTGGTTGCTTTATATAGATTTCTTCTTCTAGATCCCCATGCAGGAATTTTGTCTTCAAATCCATCTGTTCTACTTCAAAATCAAATACAACAACAACAGATAACATAAATATTATAGAGGTTAACTTGGCAATAGGAGAAAAAATCTCACCAAAATCAATTCCCTCGACCTGGGAATAACCCTTTACTACTGACCGAGCTTTTTATTTCTCCACTTTTCCTTTTGCATTTAGCTTCTTTTTAAATACCCATTTGTTGCCAATAGGCTTTCTTCCAGTTGGCAAATCCACTAGATCCCAAGCCTCATTCTTATCCAAATATTCCATTTCTTTGTCCATGGCCCTTTTCCAGATATTTCCATCCTCTGAATCCACTACCTCCCTAACAGTTCTAGGATCATCATCAGTAATAGACAAAGAAAAATTTGAACAGAAATCAGATGGACTATACCTTTCTAGTAGCCTTCTTTCTCGAACTAATCTCCTCAATACTTGAGTATGAAGATCTTCTTCTTCGGATTCATGTTCATCTGTAGAGTCTGATTCATCATATTTCAAATCAAACTCTATCTTCTCTGGTTCTTCCTTACTTGGTAGGACTTCCTGTTTAACAACATCCTTCATTTCTCTAAATATCACATCTTGGATATACACTACCTTCTTAGTTTTTGGGTTCCAAAGATTATAACCTTTGAGACCATCTTTATATCCAATAAAGATACACTTTTCAGCCTTCTTATCCAGCTTACTCCTGTTTTCCTTTGGAACATGAACATATGCATCGCAGCCAAATACCTTGAGATGTGTGAGAGAAGGGTCCTTACCAGTCCATACCTCTTATGGAGTCTTTTCATCCAATGCTGATGAGGGTGATCTGTTGACCAGGTAACATGCAATACCCACTACCTCTGCCTAGAATTTTGTCCCTAACCCGGCACCACTGAGCATGCACCTTGATTTTTCCATCAGTGTCTTGTTCATCCTTTCTGCAATTCCATTCTACTAAGGTGTATATGGAGTAGTCTTCTGCCTTGCTATACTACACTTCTTACAGAATTATTAAAATTCATTTTCACATAACTCTCCACCATTATCTTTCCTCAACACCTTAATTCTTTTCTCTGTTTGATTCTCAATAAGAGCCTTAAACTCTTTAAACCTGTCAAAGACTTCAGATTTCTTCCTGAGGAAATATATCCAAGTTTTCCTCAATAAGTCATCTATAAATGAGACATAGTACACGGATTTTCCCAATGATGGGATCGACACAAGTCCAAAAACATCACTGTGAACTAGTTGTAAAATTCCTTCTGCCCTCGTTGCACCAGAGGGGAATCTTACCCGATTTTTCTTCCCATATAGACAATGTTCACAGAAATCAAGATCCATAGAGAAGTTAGACATACCTTCAACCATACCTTTATCGTGTAGTAGTCAAAGATACTTTTCTCTGATATGCCCCAGTCTTTGATGCCACGACATAAACTTTTCTCCAGAGACTGTAGGAGTTCTTTCTTCTTCAACTCCAATATCAGGAACAATGGAACTATTACACCCATCACTAATATTTCTTCCTTGCAGCTTATACAGAGTTACAAACCGAACTCCCTTCAACAACACCATTGCTCCTCGAACCATCCTGCAGGTTTCCTTTTCAAATATTGTTTTTACCCCTGCATCGTCCATTTTTCTTACAGAAATCAAATTTCTGGCCAAAACTGGGATGTGCAGAACATCAACCAGTGTTCTAATCCTTCCATCTATGAGCCTCAACTTGACTCTTCCTCATCCTATGATTCTGGTTGTCGAATCATTACCTAAGAAAACATTACCTCCATCATACCTTTCATATTCATAGAACCACTCCCTGTGGGGAGTCATATGAAAGGATGCACCAGAGTCAACCAACCATGTCTCATGATCTACATGTGTGATTGAAGAGGCCAAGTACACATCCCCTCCTTCTTCCTTAGAGGTCTTTTCTTCTGTAGAAGAAGATTCTTTAGATCCCTTCTTTTTCTCAACTTTGAATCTACACTGCTTCTTGTAGTGCCCTTCTTTTCCACATTTCCAGCATACCCTTACAAACTTTCTGGGAGATTTAGATCTACCCTTAGACTTAGATCTCCCACTTGAGAAATTAGATCTATTTCTTTCCTAGGAATGTCCTCTTGCAAATAATACGTTTGTGTTGTGTCCTTCCATATTCTTCCATCTCATCTCCTCAGAAAACAAGGATGAGACCACTTCTTCAAACTTCAAAGAAGTTGTATTACTACCTATGGTCACAACCAGACTATCCCACGAGTCTGGTAAAGAAAACAACAAACTGATACATTTATCTTCATCTGAAATTTTAATCTCAACAGATACTAACTGACTTACCACGGTATTGAAGGCATTCAAATGCTTTGCCACCGAGTCTTCATCTCTCATCCTCAGGTTATACAGATTCTTTCCTAGGAATAGTTTATTTACCAGGGACTTAGACTAATACAAATTCCCCAAATTTTCCCATAAATCCATGGTTGTAGATTCTTCTGACACATTCAGTAATATTGAATCAGAGAGCCATAGTCGTATTGTGCTCTTTGCCTTCTGATCCAACTTTTTCCAATCATCTACAAAAGTTCATGTAGGTGTAGTACCTGGATCTACCGTGATCCACTGATCTCTGTCCACCAACAAATATTCCATCTTGAGCTTCCACAACTCAAAAATTTACCCATTAAACTTCTTGATCTCCATCTTTGAATTGCTTGCCATTTCTTTTCACCTAAAAAACAATACCGCAGATCTCCCATTGTAACAAGGCTTATCACAGACCCAAGCCAAACCCTTGACCACAAAGGCATCCCCCTAAAGCCGATAAAGCTCTGATACCAAATGTAAATTCTAACCTTGTACAATATCTACTGCAAACAAATATCCAGAAAAGAACATAAAATATACAATGGAAAATACAAACATTACATAGAGATTTTTCCCCTGGAAACCCAAACCGAGAAAGCCAACATATTTTGTATTCATTCATTGTGATACATTGTTTACAATACAATATACATATAGGAGCCAGTGGCATCCAAAACCATAACCCAATGACCTGGATTATTCCAAAACCCTAATTCCTTAACCGTAAATAGAAAACCATCGACAAAAACCATATGCCGAAAAACCACCTAAATACGTGACACATTTGTCGAGGAAAAAAAAATCCACTCGTGCAAAGAATATAACACATACCCAACATTCCTTTCTCTCCTCTTTCATCAAGGTCAAGTGTGGCTTGAATTCCCAATCCGCGGTCAGGTCTAGAAACCTTGCAGATGGGTGCTATGCCCCATCCCCTCATTAACTCTTAAGGAGGTCTTCCTACCCACCAGCCTGACTAAAATTCATTTCTGGGTCAGAGGACTATTCTAGTCCAAGAGCATTTAAATCCAATAAGCACTGATTTGGTGAAGGTTAATGCAACCATTCTTGGTCCCCTTCACCCCCTCTTCGTACAACATTCATGGTATTTCTAAGTACACCCCCCTTCTAGTAGTCATGCAACACTTGTCCATTTTCTTAGTAATTAATTTGGTTCACATTCGTTTACCTTTCAAACAAAGGTCCATTGAATCAATATTCACACATATAAAGTTTTCCATAGTCTTTTGGCCATTTATAGTTATATTTACAAACTGGGGGAAACGAGTGTCACAATTCCCTCCCCCTTAAAGGAACATCGTCCTATATGTTCTATCTATTAACATGTCATATATGTACAGAAGTGAACAAAAATGGGTATGCCTTTTTCATGGCATCCTGCAGTTCGCATGTGGCCTCATCTGGGCCAAAGTGTTTCCACTACACCTTGACCTATGCAATGGTTTGGTTCCTGAGTGGGGGTTCCTTCCTGTCCAGTATGCATTGTGGTTTTGGCAGGGATTCTCCCTACGGTTCCACTTGTATCACAGACCAGTCAATTATATGATTAGAATCATGTACATATTTCTTCAGCAATGAAACATGGAAAACATTATGTGCTTTTACTGTGGGAGGAAGTGCTAGCTTATAGGTTACATGTCCCACTCTATCTAGAACTTCAAAGGGTCCACAATATTGAGGTGCCAACTTGGCACAAGCTCCCATCCTCAGGGAACTCTTCCTGGGCCTAACTCTGAGAAAGACATGGTCTCCTGTATTGAATTCTCTAGGGGTTTTTTTTCTGTCGGCAGAACGTTTTTGTCTATTCTAAGAAATTTTCAGATTTTTCTTTATCTGAATCACTTGTTGTTCCATTTCTTTCAACATGTTGGGTCCAATTGTAATTATGTTCATGGGATTACTCCAATTGACTAGAGTGTTGCACGACCTACCATAGAGGACTTCGAAAGGGCTCATCTTTATTAATTCTTGGTAGTCATTGTTGTAGTCACATTCCACCAGTGGTAGGTAATCTTCCCACTTCTTAGGTCGATGCATTACATGCATCCTTAGAATTTCTTCTAATATTTGGTTCACTCTTTCCATCTATCCATCGATTTGAGGATGATAGGTTGTGCTAAACAATAATTTGGTCTCTAGACCATCCATCAAGGATTTCCAAAAGTTTGAAGTAAATTTTGTGTCTCTGTTAGACACGATCTCCTTAGACATGCCATGTAATCTAAATATCTCCTTCATGAATATGTTGGCAATATCTATTGCCTTGCAAGTCTATTTGATGGAAATAAAATGAGCAGACTTGCTCAATTTATCCACCACTACCATCATCATTCCGCCTGGCCGATGTTGGTAATCCGGTGATGAAATCCATGGAGAGGGTCTCCCATTTCCATTCCAGGATTGGTAGAGGTTGTAATAATCCTACTGGGTCCCAGTGTTCAGCTTTAACTTGCTGGAATTCTAGACATTTAGCTAAATACTTAGCTATGTCTTTCTTTAATCCAGGCCAATAGAATTGTTTCCTAGTGGTCGTGACCATCTTCTGATAGCCCAGATGGTTGGTGTATGATCTCTTGTGCAATTTTTCCATTATGAACCTGTTCAGGTCGTCACAACTTGGAATATATAGCATGTTTCGGTAAGTCAACATACCTCCATCTAACATCTGGTAGCCTTCATACTTTATCCCTGCAGGTTCTTGCTCTGGGTACAAGGTCACGGTCTGGAAGAATGTGTTTGTTTCTTGTGCGTTCCTGACTCTTTCCCTGACATTCGTCTCACAGGTGCTCACCGATGCCAGGTGAATTGTTTTCATACTTCTTCCAAGGGAATCGACGACCTTATTTTCCTTTCCTTTGATATGTTTGATTTCGAAAGAAAACTCGCTAAGGAGGTCCATCCACCTAGCTTGTCTAGCATTGAGTTTTCATTGGTCAAACAAGTGCCACAATCCACAGTGGTCTATCCTAAGTACAAATTTCCTACCTAGGAGGTAATACCTCTAGATTTTCAAAGCATGCACTATGGCGGCCAACTCTAGATCATGGATCACATAGTTGACTGCATTTCATTCAATTTTCAGGATTCATAGCAAACTACGCTTCCTTCTTGCATAAGGACTCCTCCGAGTCCTTCCTTGCAGGCATTTGTGCACACGTGGAAGTCATTATCGGGATCGACGATCTTCAACATAGGTGCATGGGTTAGAAGGTGTTTTAGTGACTAAAACCTTTCTTCACATTCCGGTGTCCAAATGAATTTAACCCCCTTCCTCTGGAGGGAAGTGATTGGACAACCAATCGTGGAAAACCCTTTTATAAACCTCCTATAGTATCCTGCTAATCCCATAAAGGATTTGATATCCGAAACATCCTTTGGTGTAGGCCATTCCATGATGGATCTGATCTTATCAGGGTCTACTGCTACCCTTTCTCCAGATATGACATGGTCCAAGTAATGTATTTGCTTCTGGAAAAAGTTACACTTGCTAAATTTGGCGTAGAGATGATGCTCTCTTAGCACTTAAAGTACAAGTCCAAGATGTTCCTCGTGTTCCTCTCTATTCCTGGAGTAGATTAAGATATCATCAATAAAAAACAATACAAATTTGTCTAGGAATTTGTTGAGTACATTTTTCATCAAGCACATAAAAGTGGCAGGGGCATTGGTTAATCCAAATGGTACTACTACAAATTCATAGTGATCATATCTTGTCCTGAAGGTGGTTTTGTGGATGTATTCATCCTTGATTCGGACTTGATGGTACCCATATCTCAATTCAATCTTTGAGAAAATGGAAGCACCCCCCAATTGATCAAAAAAATCATCGATTATGGGTAAGGGGTATTTGTTCTTTATGGTTACCTTATTGAGTTGTCTATAATCTATGCACAGTCGGAGTGTACCATATTTCTTCTTCACAAACAGGACTGGTGTTCCCCATGGAGACACGTTGGGCCGGATATAGCCTTTGTCCATCATTTCCTTTAGCTGTAGTTTGAGATCAACTAGCTCCGGTGTACTCATCCTATGGGGGATCCTAGATACTGGCACTGCTCCTGGTGTAAGTTCTATTGAGAAGTCAATGTCCCTTCTCAGAGGTAGACCCAGTACCTTTTTGGGAAACACATATCTATAGAATCTTAGTATGGGGTGGTATTCTAGGCTTGTCGTGTCATTCTCAACAGATTATGAAACTTGTATTGCATATAAAGGGCATCCCTTTCTGCAACACTTCTTCATTTGAAGGGTCGATATTCCTCTCACTGAGATAGGTTTCTAGATCCCTTGGAGGGTTATCTTTCTCCCTTCTTCATTTACACATTCTAAGGTTTTATGGTAACAATTCAACTTAGTTTTATGTGCAGCTAGCCAATCCATACCAATCAATAGGTCATACGATCCTAGGGGAAGTATGTTAAGGGTAGCTTGGGTGGGAAATCCATCCACAGTGAATTGGCAAGCTGGTATGACCTCCTCTATTTTTAATTTTGGTGCCAGTGGCTAACTATACCAACCATGGCTTAGTATGTCTATGTGGTTGTAGTTTACACTCAACAAGGGTTTGAGGGGCCACATAACTCAAATTTGAACCAGGGTCAATTAAAATAGATATTAGATGGTTGGTGATCATACCTTCCATCTCCACCACTAAGGCTTGGTGGTCGACTTGGTTATTATCCACGGCTGCATAAATTCATGGCATACTCCCAGCCACATCATTGACAGTGGTAGCTTCTTGGACATTGTAAACTCTCCTACTATTATGTTGTCTATGCGGACAGTCCCTTAGTAGATGTTCTTCACCACAATCCCAACATTTCAAGGGTTCTTTCTTTGTGTTATCAGTCTTTCCTGGGGTTGATCCAAAAGTTTTATTTCCTCTCTGGGAGGGGAAATTCTGCTGGTGTACACTTCGGGTAGGAAAGCTCATCCTTGAATCCTTCTTATAGTTTTTAAATCTTGGGGATTTAAACCCCTTTTTTCTGGAACCACGAACTATTCTCTTACTTCTAGTCTTCATGAGGTTTTGTCTGAGGCCCAAACTATTCATAACAATATCCCGCCTTCCAGACAGTGTCTTCTAGGGTCTTTGGCTCGTCAAACTCAATTTTGTTCTGGTAGGTCTTAGGTAAACCACTGATGAATCGTTGCACCTTTTCCTTTTCTACTTTTATGTAGGGTACATACCTCATCAACTCAAGGAATATGCTAACATATTCCTCCATGGTGAGTTGTCCTAGCTTGAGTTCATATAACTCTTTAGTCTTCTCGTCGAAATATTTTTCCGACAGATACTTCTTCCTGAAGTATTTCTCAAACCGTTCCCAAGATAGGTTCTCTTCATGAATCCCTTTCACATTATTAATGTCTTCCCACCAAATGGAATCCTTTCCATTCAGGTTGAAAGTAGCTACTCGAGCCTTCAAGTTTTCAAAGAAATCATGGACTATGAAATACTTCTTTAGTCCAAGCAGCTAGGCCTCTGCCTCCTCTCCTTTCTTAATCTCACCATCGAAAGAGGATGGTTTGGCCTCCTGAATTCTTCGAGATTATGACTTTTGGAATGCCTTTGTTTCTTTCGTTTTCTTTGAGAATGTGAACTAGTTCTACTACTAGAAGATCCATCCGATTCGCCAGTTTCCTTTCTAGAGGATTCACCCGATGCTTGTCCCCTGTCTCCAGGTTGGACCTTTCTCGAGGTACTCCTCCTAGTGTGGCCACTTAAAAGACCACGTTTTCGTATCTCAGGTGGACTTCGACTCCTCTTTGTCTGTTGTCGATCCACATGACTGGTGTCAAGTCCATGTTGCAGTTGTCTTTGTATGTCAGCTAAACTCTGCAGCAAGACTGCGTTAATTTTTGTTTTCTTCTCTTGCTCTTTTATCAGTCTCTCGTTGTCGGCCTTGCAGCTCTGTAATTCGACCATGAGACTCCTCACAGTCTTATCTAGTTCCATAGGGGTCTCTACTACCCTCCTCTCGTCAGAATCTTCGTCTCTATTGTGGGAGCCATCCCCCACTTCGTGGCGTGTCACCATTCTATATGATTGCAGTTTCTCATGGTTGATCGTCCGCTTGAGTGCAGACAAAAAACCTATTATTAGTTAACATTATATTAGTTCATAACCAACACGTAATTCATATTTATTAAATACATACACACACATCAATAAGCCGTTATTATTTTCTATAATAAGAATTTAACAAGACTTCTTGGAAGGGAATAAGGTAGGGTGTCACCCTTTAAT
>ML787961.1:464804-480759 GCA_009831015.1 Picea engelmannii | reverse complement strand
GGTCTATCAGCGAGGAGTGTGAATTCACAAGGAGATGGAAACATACACATAACATAACATTTCACACACAGAAGACGATTGTAAAATGCACGTAAATATAAGACCAAATAATCATTCATCATTCTAGTTCAAAAATTAAAGGATGGAAAAGACTTATTAGAATCAGTCAATGTGAAGCGACTACTGGAAGGGGTTCCTATTTCCACCCAATCGTAGGCTCAGTCACTCCAAACGGATATACCACTAGCCACCCTCGAGCTAGACCACGATTCTCCGCAACACAACCTTTCCTTCTCGCACAACCATAGTAGGGACAGAGGTTACTCTCCCCTTCCCGGAGGATCCTAGTAGTGGTTTACATAATACCAAGCAAGGAGGACTAGCCTCATTTATCAACTTGTATCAAAATCTTCTCTGCCATTTCCTATATCCAGAATGCTTAGTTTTCAATTCTTCCTTGAATCCCCGAGATTCACTTCTTGTCTTTGTGCCCTTCGCAGGCATGTTCTTCCTCTGCCCATCACACCTTCCTTTCTCGCCTCTTTCAGCAAGGTCGCATGTGGCTCAAATTCCCAATCCGCGGATAGGTTTGGAAACCTTACGGATGGGTGCTATGACCCATCCCCTCATTAAATATTGAGGAGGTCTTCCCACCCACTAGCCTGACTGTAATTCATTTCAGGGTCAGAGAACTGTTCTGGTCCAAGAGCATTTAAATCTAGTAAGAATTGGTTTGGTGAAGGTTAACGCAACCATTCTTGGTCCCTTTCACCCCCTCTTCGTACAAAATTCGTGGTCTTTCTAAGTAAACCCCCCTTCCAGTAGTCATGCAACACTTGTCCATTTTATTAGTAATTAATTTGGTTCACATTCGCTTACCTTTCAAACAAAGGTCCATCGAATCAATATTCACACATATAAAGTTTGCCATAGTCTTTTGGCCATTTATATATATATATATATATATAGATAGATAGATATTTACAAACTGGGTGAAACAGGATGTCACATTCCTGGGCACTCCTTTTGATAATTTTTCTCCTTGATATTTTGGTTTGAGGAATTCTTTGGAGAAGGTTGCATTTAGGTTCTTGGATTTAAACCATCTCTCCCCAGTATTAGGTATTTTAGTAGTTGTTGCTATGGTCATTTCAAATATCTCAAATTCTAGTATCCCAACCTTGGTCTTGGTCCCATCAAAGTTCAGGGAAAATTCCTTAGCTACCTCAAGGTTCCCCCTCTACATTTTCTGACAGAAATTAAAACAACCCACTCTTTGGAAGACTTCCCTGATCATGGGTTCAGCAACAAACAGTTGCATTTCATAGGGCTCAGTCCTCACAATGCCCCCTCCTTTATGAGTCTTCTTCTACTGATTATCCATCAATACTAGCTAGGAAAACCTCAACACAATGCTTAAATGATTTCTTACAGGTGAAACAGAGAAACAAGAATTAGGATTTTAGGGAAAGACTCCTTTGAAATATCAGTGGGTGTCGGACTTTTGTGAGTTAAAGTTTTAATTTCCCTCCAGGAATGAGACTAGGTTTTCTTTCATCTTGGGGAAATAGGGGAAATGAATACTGGAAACACTATTTGTTAAACAAGCCCAACAAATTTTGTATGACAACTTTATGAATTTCAGATTTGCACAGGAACAAAACGTGTAAGTAGGACTCAAATGACTACCACCAGGGTTAATCTCATTAGATCGACCAGGAATATGGACCAAAAACGAGTTTGCAACAAACGGTTTTCCGCAGAGAGTGTTGGCACAAAGAGTTTGCAACATTGGGTTGACTGTGCAAAGTTCGCAGTGCCAGAGCAAGGGTTTTTGGAAAACCTAGGTTTGGACAAGCGATGCAGATGTAAATGAACAATGACTATGGTAGTTTAAAAACATGGTGTTTATAGCTTCAAAAGACCAGACTCAAGGTGCGAGGAAGGAGTTATGGAGTTGATCAACAAATTCTGAGAAAGTTCGCAATGCTAGATAGGAGTTCACAACGCCACCAAAAGAAACAATCACCCAACCCTTTCCAGACCTTAAAAGAATGTGGGAAAGTTCATGGAGTACCTGGTAGCCCGGAGCTAACCGCTGACATCTCCAGATTTGCTTAGGAACAACTTCGAGTGGTTGAACCACCAACTATCCTCTGCCACCAGTTTGTAGCGCTAGTCACAGTTTGCAGTGTCTGCTTCAAAATTTGATTTTGAGTGCTTCAAGGAAACCATTAGGATTTGCAATTTATGATCCCTGTAAGTTGTTAGAGATAATCTTTGAAACAATACAAACTTATGTCATGTCATAAAATGAATGATTATTTTAAATGAAAATGTGTACTTTGAGGGCGCTGCGAACTCTACTAGTGAGTCAATAGCGCTTAAGTTACAAATTGCCCTGACAACATGAGCAAGTAAAGTGGCAGATGGAGGTACTTCACACAGCTCATGGGAGAGAGATGTCAAGATGATGATGGTGATTGGAAGGATGTGACTTCTAAGGGACTAACACTCTTTGTCATGATAACTAAAATTTGACCCAGGACATAACCACACCACAAGATCTTAGACTAATGCTAAAATGACTTGGTTTACTAAAACAAAAAATTGAAAAATGACTCTAGGAGAAAATCATAAAACTAAAAAGAACCCATGACTCAACAAAAAAAACTAAAAAATGACTTTGACCCTCCTACAACTCTATGCGATAACACATAAATAACATAATATATGTATATATAATAACATAACTAATAACTAATAATGCATAACTAATAAAGAGACACATAAAAGGATGTCTCAATGAAAATACATGATTGTTAACGAAATGGCACTTTCCGTGGTATTTATATGGGGTCTGTTATTGTACAATCTCATCTTATATTATTCATTCTCTTATATATTTATAAATTATTTATTATCCTTAATGGATTATGGTGTAATATCTTCTTTATATTGGATATTCTTTGTGTGAGCGAACTTTATTTGTCTCATTTGATATCAGAGCAAGTATGGATCCGGCTTTTGGCCAACCCCATTGTTTTAGCGTTCCTCTAAAAAATTTGGTCTTTGACCACCAGCCAAAGTTTTGGCCATTCAAATATTCAAAGTTCTTAAATTGGTTAAAGATCAAAGACCAATTTAGACATTTGGCCATATAAAACTCAAAAATATGTTGAAGAACATTCCGCTGCAAATCAAAGAAAGCCAAAAATAAAAAAAAAGTGAAAAAATTATTTAAAAAAAAAATCTGTTGGAAGTTCGATTTCAGAAAGCGTCATTCCACTCTACTGGTTTCCAGCATAGTCCATTGAATGGAGTAGGCATATTTGTTCTATTTGAATCACCATTTTAGGATTTAAAAAAAAAAATAGAGCTACCAACAAATGGTTGGCGTCCATAAATCACGCAAATAATAAATTAAGGGGTACAAGTTATATATATTTTTAAAGGGTTATGTATGGAACGGAATAAAAAGGCCCGAAGATAACATCATGACGCCGCTACTCATCTCTCTTGGTAACGGAGGCTACTAGTCAGAATTTAAATTAAATTATAACGAGGTTCAAATGTTCAACATTAGTGTGAAGGAATTATATAAAGCACATTAAGTTATATTGGAGAAGACTAATTAAGTTATAATCCACCAAAATAAATATATATAAAGTAATTAATTTATATGAGACACGAAAATAAAGCAAGTTCATAGAGTTATATATAAACTTTATATTCTATGGAAAATAGAAGTTATATATAAACACCATTGAGGATATCATATTTCTGTATGCAAGTCCAAATTAAAAAGGTTAAAGGATTATTATATTAAAAAAAAGTGGTGAAGAATTAAGTAAGGAGTATATAGTTTTAAAGTTTTCAAAGTATTATTTTTTAAGGGAAGTTTTTGGACGAAGGTGAAAATGATTTTATGAATTTCAAGAAAGGAAATTTTTTTTGGTAAATATTTTCTAATTAAATGCATGGGAATATTGATATTTACAGAGAATATTCAAGGAAAAGAAATTAACATTCACATTTTTTCCGATAGAAAGAATAATTACATTAATGTCGACCTAGTAAATAAATTATTAATTCTAGAACCAAGTATAATCAAAGCGAAAGGTTTTTTTTACAATAAATATGAAATCAAGGATTTACAATCAACACTTAATGATTATAAATTCATATCTAAATTTGAGGTTGCTACTATGTATCCAAAAACAATTGACATAATGTTGGGTTCAACTTGGTTAGAAATGTTGAGCTTTTTTATATTAAATATGGAAAAAAAGTTTTTACATTTTTCTATAAAAAGAAGAAAGTTACGCTCCAAGACATTTTAATAACGTCAAATTCAGAAGTTCCCTCATCAGAAAATATAGATAAAGAATTATCATATGGAAGTTTCGAAGATTTATAATGGGAAATCAATAATTTGAACAAACTCCTTACCAACAAAGATAAAGAAATTGTGCAAAACCAAAAGGAATTGGAAAGTAAGGATTCAAAGGTCTATCAAATGCAACAACAAATAAAAGAGCTACAACAACAAATTTACGACAAGGGAAATACCCACAAGATAGAGATTGAAAATATCAAAAATAAACTATCACAAAATATCAAAAAGAAACTATCACACAATAACAATGAGATCATTCATTTGAGAAATCATAACAAAAATCTCTTGACACAAATCAAGAAATTTAAGAATAAAAAGCAAGGTGATCAAAAGTTAGAACAAGCTAATCAAGATTTCAAAAAGAAATTGCTCAAAAAGGATGATGAAATTTGTCATCTTAAAAGTCATTATCAAGACTTGATCAAACGAATTAAGAAGTTAGTAGATGAAAAAGAGTTGCAAATTTTTTGTTCACATAAAATCGTCAGTACGGGATCAATGGTGGACAAGGAAACTATGACTGATCCCATAAAGAAGATAATAAATACTGTCCAAAACTTAGAAAAAGGAACAAAATCTAATCCAATTGAATTACCAGAAACGTCAAAAGTTGAAGAGAGATCCAACAAACAAGATCTAGAAGAGATTGGGATGCCTTATCGTCATCCAAATAACAAGAATCGTTACAAGCAACAACAAGATCAAGCGAAATATAAGCAAGTTTCCATGAAAGTTGATTTTGGATGGATCACTCTCAAGAATATGAAATATATTACTTTAGGAATTCAAATATTATATTGTTTTGTTTCTTCAAGTGTCGCAACTAGAAAAACAAAAGATCACGAGAAGACAATTCGAGCTAGAACAAGAGATAGGTTCCTCTCTAATCATGCTTTGAGGACAAAGCATTTTTAAGGGGAAGGCAATGTTATATACATAACTAACATAATATATATAATAACATAACTAATAAATAATAAATAATAATGCATAATTAATGAAGAGACACATAAAAGGACACGTCTCAACGAAAATACATGATTGTTTAAATGAAAGGGCACTTCCTGTGGTATTTATATGGTGCCCATAATTGTACAATCTCATCTTATATTATTCATTCTCTTATACATTTATATATTATTTATTATCCTTAATGGATTATGGTGTACTATCATATTTATATTGGATATTCTCGGTGTGAGCGAACTTTGTTCGTATCACATATTTAAGTATTGAGGGGCTTCAATAGTCCAACATATGAGATATTATTTTTTGGATTGTTTGTATAGATTAAGTCATTAATCCATGACTTCCATATATTAATAACTTACTCTATGTAATGAGTGGTAAGTGGACTATTAAAAAACATGAGAAATTATCCAGTTGTGACTAATAGTAATGGATATCATAGATTAATGATTTACTCTATGTAGATAATCCTAAATTGTGGAATCCCCTCGATAATTAAATAAATTATTTAAGAGAGATCTAACTGAATAGTTCATAAGGCACGATAGTTTCTAATGTTTTGAAAATGGGTTAGCAAGCTAAGTGGGCTTGAATGTGGAGAAAACACCACAGTTAAGCACACTTGAGCTAGAGGAGTTATGGGATGGGTTACCTCCTGGGAATCTTGGTTACTGGGTGTGAGCCTAAAAGGTGATGATTGATGTTATGTGATTCATTTCTATAAATACTAATACTCATGGAGGTCATATATTGATGACTTATTCTATGCAGATAATCCCAAAAATAATATCTCATATCTCATATTTGTCATTTCTGGCCCAACGGGTATCAAAGTCAAAAACTTATCACCTAAGGAACTTCAAATTCTCATTTATTAATAAGTGGAGTAACATTCTTTAAAGTTCATCAATTTTTTCACTTTTTAAAACATTTTATAAAATTAATCTATCCTAAGTGGTAAAAAAACACTTTTTGGCAAGCCTTTTATACTTTGACAAGTATTATAAAAAAATGAAGAATGGTAATTAAACCAATGAATTTTTAAATTTCATAATTTTATCGTATCATAATTTAATTGACTCAAATTTATTTTTATAAATGCGACAAAGCTGAATAATGATAAAAATAATAAATCATTGATTTTTTAATAATTTCAAAGTTTTAGTCGCATTCATAGTGTTACCCCCTCTCACCTATGGGTAACTAGAGAATATCATTTTTTGTGATCCAAATTGCATACAGTGGTCCCAAAGATGATGAATAGCATTCTCCATAGACAAAATCCCTTTAGATGCCTCTCCCTCATGATTGCTCAGCTCATAAACTTGATGAGTGGAATCATTTGATGATGGTAGTCTAGCACACATGAGGTACATTGGTCATTGTTTCATATAAAGTGTTACATTTAATGCATTGGGAATTTAGGTAAGGATCATGGGTTGAAGTCAAATAATGAGTCAGGATTCTTGGAATTTATGTGTTTTTTCTTGTTTCTCCTTGGTGTCCATCATATGTACTCTAGTCAAGTGTTGTCCCTCTTGGGGAAAAGGGGTACTACTGGGAGGCCTTGATATGAGTAACATATCCGTACCTTTTCCATTCTTAACACTTTCCATCTGTATTCCTCCTATTTTCCTATCTTTTGGGAATGGATGTTACATGTATCCCAAAAAGGTTTGCACTTCATTCTCCTATGAAAAGAAAGGGATTAGATGCCCGAGGTTGATGCAACTGGTAAAAAGAATAGAAAGAGCATGATATAAATTCAAAATTCAAAAGAATAAAAGGGATATGAATGATAAATCAAAAGCTAAGTTAGCTTGGGCTCTACCCCCTTTCTATGAGGCTATCACCCCAAGTCTTAATGCATTGATTGTATATAAAAAAGAAAGGACTTCATTGAATCTCGATGTAATAAATGAATAAACCTAAAAAGGGGCTTGCAAAGAAATTAATGAATATCAAAAGGAAAGATAGGGGTGGAAAGAAACAATGTCGAGGAAAGGGCAACTCAATGCACCAAGTTCTCCCTCTACAAAGGTGCTCATGGAGATGAACATCACACGTGGCCTTGCATGTCACTGACACCATGACCATGAAGTAAACCATATGTAATACCATTCATTCATACTTACATTGTGATGGGTTTCTCGAGAACTAATCCTCTACTTGGGTATTGACACACCTAATAGGGTTTTTGATGGCCCTCCCATACCTAAACTTGGAAAATTGCATAAATTCATAAGCCAATGTGAAGTTTGAAGAAGATTCCTAATGTGAATTGCTTACATGGATTCTGTAATAAATTGTGAATTAATTTTTATGATTCTAATTACTCTTGTATCAATGATTGTTGGTCTTACTTGATTCTGTGAGCCCTTGCTTGATGATGATGCACCCCTTGACATTTTCCTTTGGAGGATGTTTTGATGATTTTATCACATTTCAGGGAGGACTTTGCACACTATATGGAGGTCGTTGCAACCTTGTTGATGAGAATTGGGTCATATGATGATTTGGATTGCTTCTTGACACCCTCTTGCACCTCCTAGACCTGGGATGTTGCACACTTGAGTTGGGACATTGCATATACAACCTGATGTGTCACTGACGGGGTAGGAAGCCCTCACTTTGGACATTGCACCCTTTTGAGGATGTTAAGGTTTTATTGTATGGAATTTCTCTTGATGAGGATGGTGGAACTCTTTGGAGAGGTTATGGAGCCCTTTTACGTGATGACATCATGCTTGGAGTTTAGGACATTGCACATGTAAAGGATGACATCATGCTTGAGGATGATGTGATGTTTTCTTGAGATGACCTAGCATTTGGATGATGAGTTGGAACCTTGTGGATGATGGGATGTGGCTTTCTTGATGAGGAGGCATGACCTTTGATGATTTTTTACACCTTTTGGGGCAAAGACATGACTTTTCTAGTTTTGTGCGCCTTGAGGAGATGACATCACTCTCTTTTATCCTTTTACACTCACCTGTGTGGCACTTTTAGAGGACATTTTCATGTTTTAGTATAATTATATCATTGTTTTAGAGGCATTTTTGGGGGTCAACCTAAGACCTATCCACCTTGTATTATGGATTCTTATGTTTTAGGTGATTCCTAGAGAGGTATAGCGCTTGGTTTCATCATTTATATAGAGGGAGCACTAAATCATTGTAAATCATAACACAACTTGTGGAGAATCACTTCTACTTGTCTCTTCTTTCTTCTCTTCCACTGTGGATGACTTATGTGCCTTATCCTGGAGATGGTATTTTGGATTCTTTAAATTTTTAAAGGATGATTTCATAGGTAGGATTTCATGGTGATCATTTATTTATCTAGTAATTAGTCTTCTTAAGTTTGTTTTGGTTTATCTCTTGGACGTATTAAGTGAATGTTTTAACAAAGTGGTGATATTGCATGTTATATTGTATTTCTCTTGAATGAACCTTGTATTGAAAACCTAGGAAGGTTTGTAGTGGACCAACTTCCCTTGTTAATCATTTTGTTGAAGCTTGTTAAATGAAACAAAGATATATCCAGGATTTGTGGTGGACTACCCTAGTTGTATTCTTATAGGATAACATCCTAGGGTTTGTAGTGGACTACCCTAGGGTTTTATTCAAAATCCATATTGATCTCATCTTTAGAGGTTTCTAGAAGATATAGGATGGTTTCTTAGGTTTTTTAGTGTACTACCTCAATTTTCATTTCTAAAGGATAGATAATTAGGTTTTGTAGTGGACTAACCTAGGGTTTTATTCTTAAGTCTCTCTTTCACCTTTTACCTCCAAGAAAGAGCATTGTTGGAATCCATATGCCCAAGAGGGAAAAAAAAACACTACTCTTTCTCCCTTCTTCCAAGTTGTAAGCCCTAATCTCCCCTCTCCTTTTGTTGTTTTATGGTTAAATTAGGGTTTGTTGCAGTTATCATTCAATTTTCAACTGTCTTCTAGCTTGACGTCTAGGGTTTACTGGCATCTTTCACCTTGAGATACACGTTTATGTCATTTACTATGTTGTTTTTATAATTTTCATCCTTTTAGCTTGACATCTTAGATATTTTAGGGATAATGTATGTCATCTTTACATTTTAGCAAGTGATTCTTACTAAACCCTAGTTTTAACTTGCATTTTCAGACCTAGTCTATTGTATGATTAACCTATTTCAAGGTTTGATTTATTTTTTTGTTGTAGCTTGATATATTGTTGAAGTAATCATCTTAATACAATTTTTATAATAGTTGTAGATTTTGATAGGCCCTTTAATTATCTTTCTAATTAATAAGCAAGGCAACCAAGGACATGTGCATTAAATTGTTAACCTAGGTTTCTAGTTTTACTTGTGAGTTATCGTGCAATGTATATGCAAGCTACAAATAGTTCTTTCCCTATTTTTCTTAGGGTGTAGTTGTAGTTTCAATAATTACTTCTACATGCAATAGTATAAACAATTTCACATGTTTTGACAAGGCTCTAAAAGTCCTACTTTATCACAAATGACAATCACACTTGCATGAAATAAATTGGTCCAGGAAAAGGAAGTTCACACTTGCTTTGACAATAAATCCACACTTATACTTGGAAAGGAAGTTTTCTTGTGTTGGAATTGAAATTCACACTTACTGAAATGGAAGTTGCAAAAAATAAACATATCCTTACCAATGTGACCATTGTATATATCCTATAGCAGTAAATGTAATTATTGATTTAAGCACAATCCTTTATAATATCTTATTGAGATGAATGCAATGAATATAACTTGCAAATCTAATTTATAAATGAGATACAATTCTACTGAAACAAACAAATCTAAAACATAATTCTATTGAAATGTTAAATCTAATTTATAAATGAATTACAATTGTACGGAAATAAATATAACTTATCAAACAACTACAATCTATGGGAATAAAACTAAAAGTAATATAGAATATAATCCTACATAAATGTAATTAGAAATAAATACAATCTAGCAAATAAATGCAATCCTATAGAAATAAATAATTGCAAAAATAAATGAAATCGCACAACAAGAAAATGAAAAGATACCTAAACTACACAACACTCTATCCTATTGGAGTGGACCCTACCTCCATAGAACATGGTGTCGATATTAACCTACATCATTATTAAAAACATACAAAATAAACAAGAATGAAACTAATACTTATATTAAAGAATATTTATTACAATCCAAGATGAGAGGGGTCTCCTTTCTTCTTGAGCATCTCTTTTAGACATGAGATTGATTTAAAATAGAAATAAAAAAATGTCTCAATATAGATCCACTTGAGAATTAATGAATATCAAGTGGTTGTTATCTTTTATAGCTCAGGAGGTACTATGTGTGTTGTGTCTTGTATGTGGAAGTGACCTTGCACTTGCACTACTAGGCACTTGACTTTGTAATAGGATTTTAATAAAGTTGTAATAAAGTGACCTTCTAATATTTTATTAAAGTGACTTTATGTCATAAAGTGGAAAATTACTTTAGTAAATGTAAGTGATTTATTTTGGAGGGAATGAATCATGTCCCTCGATCTTGTAAAGGAAAGATTAGATCTTGGCCATTCGATTTAGGGATGGGGAAGGTGAAAAGTCATTTTTAGTTATAAGAGTAAGCCTAGGGTAGTGTGCAAGAAAAGTCAAGAGAGATTTGAGAGAGAGCTTGGAAGAAAGTGAATGCAACAGATTTGGCATGATTTTCAAGAGAGCTTGGGCACAAATCCCAAGGAGATATTTCTTGTTAGAGTTTCTCAATTTTATTGCTAAGTGGGAGGTCGTATTGTACGGATCCGTAGAGGTTGTAAAACATGAAATGGACATGAAAATCAAGGTTGGTTTTGGCACAATTTTCGAGGAAATTTGTGGGGTTTTGTTGCTGGAAGACAATCATATAGAGTAGGATTGTACACCAACTGATTGGCAGAGTTTTCAAGGTGTTGATTCTCAACAGGGTCATACAACAGTACATACTTTTGGGCATGAGTTTCTAGGTAGCATTTTTTGGACAATTGTGGGTGTTTGTAAGTGTTTCTCTCGTTGCAAAATGAATTACTACTGTAACTTTTGTACTTCCTGAAGCTACTAATAAATGTCTCTTGGTGGGTTTCCCCAAACTGGGGTTTTCCTTGGCTAGTTGCCAAAATTATGGGTGTGCACATGTGTTTTGTGACTGTTGTTCATTGTTATTTTTTTTTTTTTTTTTCTGAAATTTACTTAATAATGTGTGTTTCTAGTTATGACATACCTAAATGTAGGCTATTACATATCAGAGTTCATTTAAGATAGAAATCTATGTTTGCCAAGCGTTTGACAAAATTCCTAAGTGAGTTAGAGTGTTTTTGTTACTGTTTTTCTACAGTGGTTACAACCATTTTACAATTTATAGAATAGCAAAACAATTTTTAATATTCTTTCCAAATCCCAACGGATCTTGGAATGCTTTTAATTGTCAAATTCGTATTAAGATACATGGGTTATAACAACTTGCCCAAAATATGCTCAAAATAATTATCAATTGTGTTGGGCTCCCTAGATCCATGGCATATACATGGGATATCTCTAAATATGTAAGAAAAATGAGTATGCACATTTAGGCACATATAAAACTTCCCTCCAATAATTAAAACCATGAAATATATGTTTTATTCTCTTCCCCGAGTGGCTACATGATTGGTGGTGATCAATTTCCTCATCCATAGTATGCTAAATCTAAAACACATGGATCTACAAATGATTTACGCCATTAACTCGAATTGCCTTCAACATGGATCTCCCCTAATGTTAATTATATTTTTAATTGAAATAATAAAGAAATGTAATGGAAAACACCTTACTCCAAAATTATGGTTTTAAGCATCAATAAGGATAAATTTGGGGTTATGTGTAAGTAAAAACATATGTAAAGGATGACAAAAAAGATGAAAATTCTTAGGCCCGTCATAATTCCTCTTGATTTGTAGTGTTTGGGGCATCTCCTTGACTTATTTTTACTTGCTAGATATCATTTATTGTCCTTGATACTTCATACATGCAAAATTAGAAACTACTTCATCAAACCACCCTTTTCTTGCCTTGGCAACCTTAACCTAGTGGTGGTATGATTGAGTGACCAATATAGGAGTCCCTAGAATTGACTTTGTCTTGCTATAGGATTCATTTAGGTTGCTAGGGAAGCCTCCCTTGTGTTGTATTTCATCCTTCATTAAATTGAGGGAAGTTTTGGAGATACTTCACACACAACTAGGATTTTTTTCCTAAGGTTTACCCTATGTTTATTAGTCATTATCATTCATTCATTTGGTTAATGAGAGTTCTTCCATTCTTTCTCTCATACTTCTCTTTTCTCATATTTTCTATGCAAACTGTCTATGTCATTTTCTAGATATATCTATTATTTGCAGGTTCAACACATTTACATGGTATCATAGCCGATGGACTGCTAGGAAAAAGACACACCAAATTATTTTTTGCAGGTACTCAAGATTGAAGACAGCGGAAAAATAGAATTTCCAAAAGAATTCATTCTTACACCGTACAATTTATTTACATGGAAAGAGAATATGATAGTGCATATTCTAGGAATAGGATTATACAGGTTAACCATGGACACAGAGACTGAACCCACATCAGCCATAGAAAAATCCAAGTATATGAATCGAATGAATGAAGCGTTTGGAACTATTTGCAGTCTCATTTCTACTGAACTCCTCTTTCACATATCCTCCTGTAAAACCCCCAATGAAACCTGGACCACCATGGAAAGGATTTTTGGAAAATGGGATGAGATTAGGGGGCACATGATCAATATGGAATTGCTCACTTTGGATCCAAAAGCCTTCGAAAATCTTGAAGATTTCTTTACCGAATATAAGGATTTGTTGTCTCAACTCAAGGCTTGAGGGGTTGATAAATATAAGGAGGAGAAAAAAATGGTTCTTACCATTCTCTCCAAACTTGGTCCAAAATACTCAGTGTTTGTATCTACATTTCATTCAGCTAGGCTCGCCTTTGGAGCTACCTAGAAAATGTCCTCTCTTGAGGTCTTTATCGAGTCTCTGACGCAAGAGCAGAACAAGCTCATCAACATAGGGAAAATCAAAGGCCCAAAGGCACATGCACTTACTATGCATGATGGTAGAGGTCATCAAAATCATAAATATAAAGACAAAGAAAAAATGAAATCACATGCAAATCAAAAGAAGGAAGGGTACTCAAAACCCTTCAACAATGCCTTTGGATCCAAAGGTGGAAAGGGAAGAAAATGGGAGAAATACATTTACTGCCATAAAGGATTCCATCCAGAATCTGCATGTATGCATAAACATATAGATCAAATGGCCCAAATACTTCAACAAAAAAACCTTGGAGATCGCATCCCCAAGGGTTCCAAGAAGAAGAAGCCAGAATATTAGAATCCCAAGAAAGGAAATTCTAACCATGCTTTGATTGCCATCAACTCCTCTCTCGATGCTTGGATCGTAGATTTAGGTGCATCAAACCACATGGCAGACACAAAATAATTCTACTCTTCATTGGATGCATGCAAAATTCCTCCTATTCTGATGGGGGACAACTCTCCAGTCGAGGTCACTGGAAAAGGAAGAATTGAACTCACAAACAGAAGCTTCGAGAATGTGCTATATGTTCCCAAAATTTATGTTAATATTATATCCATGTATCAGATGACTAACTCTGGCACCAGAAAGAGATTCATATTCACACCTGATGCAGTGGATATCTATGACATGAAAACCGATTCTAGGGTTGCTACCGGTGTGGTAAATCGTCAATCCAGACTCTACACATTTTTTGAATTTATTGAACCAGATTATACATTACTACTTACCCATGTTGATGAAAGAAGTAGGATATGGCACAAAAGGTTCATGCATTTAAATTCTTATATATGCAACAACTTAGTAAGAAAGGAATGGTTGATGGTCGACTAGAAATCCACTTCTCCAAAGGAATTTCTGAGGGATGTGTTCTTGGAAAACACCCTCAAGATAAATTCAACAAAGGAAAGACTTAGAAGGCTTCCTCTCCTTTAGATCTGATCCATAGTGACCTCATGGGCCCTTTTCCGCATCCATCAATCAGTAAAGCAAGGTACGTTCTCATTTTTGTTGATTATTTATCACGCTTCACATGGATTTTCTTTCTCATGCAAAAATTAGAGGTCTTTCAACACCTCAAAGATTTCAAAGCCCTTGTTGAGACACAATCAGAAAACAAAATCAAAGTCCTCTGAACAGATAACGGGGAAGAGTATGTCAACCATGAGATACAAAATCTTTTTCATGAGGCTGGGATTCAATTGCAACACATGGTTCGTTATACTCCGCAACAAAATGGATTTGTTGAGCGGAAAAATAGATCTCGAAAAAAGATGGCATCTTGCATGCTACATGCAAAGTCACTTCCATAGAGATTATGGGTTGAAGCACTTAATTGTGCAACCTACATCCAAAATAGATCTCCCCATAGATCTGTTAAGGATAATACCCCCTACGAGGCTTGGAGTGACCTCAAAACGAAAGTGACCCACTTCTGTATTTTCGATTCATGTGCATGGAACATGAGTCCCTCTTAGAAGAGGAAGGCACTTGATCCACAGATCATAGAGTGTATCTTTGTTGGATACCCCGATAGTTTGAAGGGATACAGGCTCATTAATATTTCCTCGGAGTGACTCATCATTGAGCATAGTGTTCAATTTGAGAAAAGTGTCTTGCATGTACCTCAACAACCACACGCAGACACTTTTGTTCTTCCACTTGTCAGAGATGATGAGCATGCACATGCCGAATCTTATTCAGATGAGAGTTATGATTCATAGGATTTAGATGATCCAGATACAGATTCCGTACAATCAGATGTAGAGTCAGTACATGTAGATGGAGATGCAAAGCTAGATCCAAGGCCCAAGTGGACGAAGACTGCTCTTCAGGATGCATAATATCTTGTTGGGGATCCAACTGACACTAGGAGGACTCGATCTGATTTTGAGGATCCGCCTCTTGCACTGAATGCCACTGAAACGATGTCACCCAGGAATAATTTATTGGTTCAATATTCAGATCCATAGTCATATGGCGAGGCTGCTGGAAATACCTTTTGGGAATCCTCGATGTAGGAGGAGTACAACTCCCTCTCCGAGAACCAAACTTGGGATCTGGTTCCCCTTCCTGCAGGAAGGAAACTTGTCAGGTGCAGATGGGTCTACAAAACCAAGATCGCAGTGAATGGACAGGTTAGTAGATACAAAGATAGGTTAGTTTCCAAAGGCTTTCAGTAGGTGCACATTATTGACTGTGATGAGACCTTTTCTCCAGTAGAAAATATGGATTCCATATGTTTGGCACTTTTCATTGCGGAAACCAAAGGATTGGAAGTCCATCAGATGGACGTGAAGAATGCATTTCTTCATGAATATTGTTTAGTTCTAATTGATGATGTCAATCAGAGTTCATTTAATGTCAACCCGGGAAGGTAAACTTAGAAGCGCTACCTAAAATATATAGATCTAGAAAGATTCAACTACCTAAAGGAGGGTTTGATGTAGCAGGAGCCAAT